>JADLZN010002580.1:0-120022 GCA_018155175.1 Sinocyclocheilus anophthalmus
TGATTAATGATGCCCAGGGCTTTGATTCATTGAGGGCATGAAACCATAACACTTCTCAAGCGCTGCCAAATATGATACGCTCACGGCCTTTAATTCATTCATGAGTGTCTCCTCAGGCTCTGATAAGGCCTGCTCAGAAAAAAAGTTTGAATGTTAATTTAAACAGATTTTTTTATATTATGCAAATTGATTCATTTAAAATCTTTATTTTTCAGGATAAAATAAAAAAAATTAAAATTTAATTAAATTTTACTTGAACACGCATTCCTTCTAATTGTTAACTAAATGTGAACAATTACTCATGTTATTCTAAAGAAAAAACTCCCAATATCTATCAAAATTGAGTAACTTGCTCCTGAAAGAAAAATCGGCAACATTTTCTGTAAACATATTATGCAAAATTAGGGGAAAATGAAAAATATATATATATGACCTTACACAGATTATGCATAAATGCAACATCATAAACCTTAAATTATGTTTGATCGGTGTTTTTAAAAGGTGTCATAGAGAAGAAAAACAACACACTAACCAGCAAGCACCATAGATTTGATTTAAACGCGGCACAACCAAAAGTATTTTTGTCAAACCACAGGGGAGGAAAAAAAGAAAGAAAATTTCAATATCTCATGTAAACCTACATGTATGTACTATAAAACGCTCCACTGTTTGTGTATCATCTATAGTAGTGTGACCTACATGATGATGTAAGGCACTTTAAAAGATCTAATTTCACTCTGAAAGCATGACCCATAATTGTCCATCATTACGCAGCCTAACAGGTGTCTCAAACTGCTTTATTAGCATTAATATTTCAGTTTTTAATGGCATATACTCTCAATTGGATCATGAAATACGAGACAGCTTGACCTGCGTTTTGCCCCCAGGCACCAACCCACAGCACATTCCCCAGTGATGAAGTAGGCGAAGGGCAATCCTGAGTGATGCCCAGGTTGTGAGAGGAAGCATCTGGATGTACATTATCTCTCACAGACTATTTGTGTATGTACTGATATAATGTGCATACTCCCTTGATGAGAGTTCAATTATATCTGAAGTAGCATTCATTTATCTTGATAACAATGACTCCCAGCTAATGTTGTTTGAAAATGCAGGCCAAGGGACAAAACTGTAGAGGACCAACCTAGGAGAGATGCGATCAATCAAGTGACCGGATGGGTCTTTACATGCAATATAGCAAATGTCTATTTGTCAGCGGTCAGGAGATACAAGACCCTTCATTAAGCAAATGGAAGACAGGGGCTGTCTCTCTAAAATGGCGGTTTATGAGTGATCGGCCGAATCGATAGCGAACACCGCACTCAATTCTCAGTTCACTCAATACAAGCCAGAATGAAGAATAAATAGAGAAATGAAGGAGAAAGTAGAGAGGGAGAGAGAAGCGGGAAATGTTCAACGTCGTATATGTTTTTCCCCTCTCTCTCTCCACAGATGTTTGACCTTTAGAAATGTTCTGCTGTCAGCCACTGCGTGCCACTCGGCTCGCCAATGCCAGCCCAGAGTAATGTCGCTCATTTCTAGCGCACGGCTCTTGTTAGAAAGCCACAGCTACATGAAAGATCTGTTTTCTGCAGTATTAGTCTTTCTGCAGATGTCTCCTGTCCATATCGGGGGCCATGAATCATCGTGGGTTGTTGAGGCAGCAGCAACCTGCTTCTACGTTCGCACCTGCTTACACACGCAAATAAAAATAAAACTCGACCACAAACACGGCCTCCAGCACCCTTCATCCTGCTTACACGGGTCAAAATGTGTAAAGGCCCAACGCAGCAGAGTGGTAGCAACAGCTACAAAGACTTGCCACCTCTGAGGTTAAGAAAACTGCTCTAAAAATAAACACAATGACAGTCATAGCTGTGACACAGACTAATGCCTTTTGGCATTGCGGATATTTTATCAGAAAGCCCAGGCCTTTGCGTGGCAGGGTGCATATGCCTGTGACACAGACTTAGGGGGGATGGAGCATGTGTCTCGACGTCTTTCCATTGGCATATGCCACGATATTTCTGGCAAGGTGAACAACATGCCAATCAGACCCTATGTGCTGCAATCTAATGAAATAGGCTTCCTGTCTGTCAACCTTTCAAGAAGCAGACACGTTTTCATTACCTAGCCACATAAACATGACATTTCCTCTCTCTCCCTATCCCGATGTAAATAACATCTCTCAACACCCCATGCACGAGAGGGGGCGCCCTGCCTGGCACCCTCCTCTACTTGCTCGTGCACTCCATTTCTGCGCCTTTTATGCATTATTTTCGTCTACCACTGCCTCGCTCGCTCTTGGTGTGGAGCGCACGCGGAGTTCCCCTCGGTTAGAAAACAAGCCTGCTGCATTATTGGCGAATTTTCACCTGCAGTCTGAAGGTGTAAAGGAGGGGGGGGGGGGGGGGGGATGGTTTGACGAGCGCAACTAAAAGCAGCTCTTTTTCCTAGCGTCGGCGTCTCCGTGTCCCTGGATAGTAAGACAACAAGTCAAATCAAACCTTTTTCCAAGTCTTTTTGTCCAATCGGAGCATATAGGGGTCTAACCTTGAGCATCTGGCAGAAGAAGTAAAAGGAACCCTGGTTTCAGGTCTGGGGCACGAACAACACACTTATTTAGTTCAAAACGCCTTTTGTATTCCTCACTGTTGGCTGAGAGGGCGCAAAACATTTTAATGCACTATTAATAGATCACAGTTTGATCAAAATGCACAGTTTATGCAAATAAACCCTGATCAGTGCTGCGAGTGTACATCATTCAGATGATGAATCGGCTCTTCAAGAGCTAATTCTGCACAGTCATATAATTACCCTTTCAGAGTCTTTCCTTTTCATGCTCAAGTAATATCTCACGCAGGGATTGTTGTTAGCAACAAAGACATTATTTCTCACAAATTTCAGCTCCATGTTTGACGTAATTATATCAACACTCAGTCAGCTCGGAGAAAGGCAATCCTTGTGCTTGCACAATCCTGCGGCATTTAAGAGGTGATTTTGTGTCCGTTATGCGATTGATTAGGTACATTCTCCACTTGCTCGGTCTTAATGGTTTCTATCAGGGTTGAACAATTGATAGACAATCACGCTGGCTCTCCACAGAGATGAACCTTTTGGGAGATGGCACACTCTATTAGGGATGCACAAAACCACAAATTTTCAAATTCGACTGTTTGGTGGTTTGCCTGAATAACTACTTGACTGTTTTATAAAAAGGTCTACTTTCTTGCAGAGTTTAGCTTACCTGCCTGTAACTTTTTTAGTAAACCTGAAGACCATGATTAACTTGTTCAGGTGTTTTGTTTATTAGGGTTAGAGTTAAGTACTGCAGGAGAGTGGATCTTGAGGGCCAGAGTTGCTCACCCTTGATCCTGACAGTGATCAAGCAAATGGAGCAAGAGTTAAGACAATTTAAACTTGGACTGTTTTTAACTCGACAATTAGGGAGGCATGACCAGATGGCAACGGATATTTTTTAATTTATTGAGAGATCTTGAATTATCTTGAACACTGTATTCAGCATTATCCCCCATCCCTACACTCCATCCCTCTGTACCTCTCTTTCACTCACGCTTGTCTTTCACACCGCTCTTTTGAATTAAAGGCCTCATCATCTCTGTTTCCATCCTGCTGTGGCCTCTACCCAGTGCTGACTTTACTAGAGAACTCAGCTAAGAGAGAATGAAAATATGTGAGTGATGAATATCGCACAACTATCTGCACGTAATGACATTTAATGACTTAATGATTGTGAACCCTTTCGGTAAGAGATTCGGCAAGCTTCCGCTTCCATAGCAAAGGCCTCCATTTGAAAGTACTTTGCTAGTATTATTTGATCCAACATTGGCCTTTTCTGAGCAATATCACTACTTCCAACTGAATCTTCGAGCTACAGAGAAATTGTCAAAAGATAACAAAATGAGAGTTAAAGATACAAAAATCAAACCCTGAAATCCCATCTTATGGCACTACGCTGGCGTGAAGATATACAGTAGAGTTCAAATACAGCCACAGGACAGGATTTTCACAGATCTGTGATGGTATCTAAAAAGCAGATGAGTTGTGAAGCCTTCTCACATCTGCTCTACACCTCCTCAAGCTACTTTAAACATAGATAGGCTATTATTCTTAAGGTGGAACACTCATACGTCTGGCGCAATGGTTCAAGCGAACCCTACGGGTGACCAGCCCGTAAATTAGGGGAAAACATCTTCAACGGGTTGTACGGTATGTTTAACAGCGGATACCGCTGCATGAAGAGCATATCGGGCAATAACCATGCGAGGACATCTGCTGTCCTCAGGGGTCGTAGTGGGAGAATGCCGCGTTTTTCAGCTTCAGGCCGTGAACATGATCACTGAATCGCAGATACAGTACTATGAAACGTACAAGATAACATTGGCCTAGAGTGGTGCACGACAGACGATGACCGTCTTTACCCCTGCGCGATCACAGTAGTAAAAGGGCCCAATGGGTAAGACACGTCATCCGACTCTTAGCTGAAGCTTGAGTCCTCGCGTGCAGAAAGCTAGGCAATGGAAAACGACATCCTGGGGAAGGACGCAGTGTCTCATTCCCTTTCGGGAAATACTTATTTAGGGGTTTACCTTGATGGGAAGCTTTGAAACTGTGGAGCTCTAGGGGTCACCTATGGGGAACGGTATACCCACGCACCATGCTCAGCGCAAGTGGCAGTGTCTTAAGAGAAAACCACGGTGAGCACAGAAGTACCAATAGCATGGGGAGTTGCTCCATAGGGACATTCTTGACGGCTGGATATACTTGTGTCGGCTTATACTCCCTTCGGCCGTAAGGGCCCTGGCTGGCATATCATACCTAAAAGAAATCTTACCTGTTAAGGGCTGGGCTGGGATGCCCGAGCCTAGGGCAGAGTTCAAAGGCTTGGAATCAGAGGATTCCTTTGAGGGGATACGGCCAGGTGTCTAAAAAAAACACACCAGACCCTGGCCTGATCAACCACCGGGGGCGTCCTGAACAACCCGGTTCTGATAACATGCCTCAAAGAAACTGACTCCGATCAGGTCTTTAGGTGGCAACACCCGGCTACCAAAGACAACCCTCGCGATGAGGAGACCACTGCATGGCTTGACCCCCGAATAGAGGTTAGCTTATCAGGGATAGCAGCTGAAGTGTTGGGGTGCCCAGATCTTCACCGGATGTCACTGTCTTACGTTTCAAACCCCTATGCAAAGATGAGGGAGGAGGAACCTTGGGGACTCGAATCCCGAATTGCGACCAATAGTCCAACGGGGTAGAGGAACTAACTCTCGAGTCGAGATTGTGGTCTAAAGCTCAGTGGTCGAGATGTATGAAGACCTTGGGACTCCACCCAGTCGCCAAGGGAGTCATACTGGCCCTGAACTTCTCCACAAGGGGACCCTCCCCGCAGTTGAGGGAGCACAGCCATGCCCGGCGGGCAGACTGATCGCAATGGAATAAGGAAAGGGATCCTGCTAGAATGGGGATCACACTAGTTACAAGGGATCAAACAGGATCCAACATTAAGGGCAAACGGACCAAGGGAGGCGACATAGATGGGCTAACACTAGTTTGGTTGCTAAATGGACTGGTGTCCTTTGGTGGGAAGCGCAAGGCACTCTCGGTCTAGCAAAAAACTGAGGGGTGCCCCTACAGCACATACGGGACGCGGAACCTCATAGATAAGCCTCATTGAAGGGCTGGAGGGTTTAGCATTCTCAGATCGCTAGAAGGTGGGAGCTTTAGAGTAGTAGAAGGGGTACAGCAGGTGGCCCAATAAGGGGCCACACGGTCCCCTGTGCAAGCTGGGAACACAGAGGTCTCATGATCTCTATCTTGATATAAAGAGCATGGGTGGGCGCCGTATATACGTAGACACGATTAGAATCAAGAATCTGAATAAATAGCGGGACCCAATAACCATTCATGTGTATAGAGCTTACTGCTTCTCAGAGCAGAAGCACAAAAGAGGGGCTTCCACAGAAACACAAATTCCTCTTACCTCAGGGAACGCAGTGTACTCCAGCCCACTCCACAGAGGGGTGATTACTGGTTCAACCATAAGAGCAGTGTGACAGTGAGAACCCACGGGCGGTGTAATCCTGACCGCGGGACCCCATCTATAGAGCGTTGAGCTCCTCAACGCCTCAGCGAGAGGAGCTCTAGCTCAGAAAATCTGCATGAAGGTAAAGGAACGATTCAAATCTCGGGAGGGGCATGCCAGGGCTTTGAGATAGCGTTGCAGATGAGTAAGTTCGCAAGGCTGGCCGGGAGGAATAGGGAGGCATGTCAGCGGAAAGCGCCCAATATGTACTCAGAGTCAGTAGACAGCCCCACCAAGAAGGACACCAGCCCCAGGTCCTGAGTTGCAGCTTGTACCTTAGAGGCGGGACCGGATGCTGGCGAGGCTTCCTCAAAAGCCTAGGGTTTGTGTTTGTGGTCCAAGGCTGTCTCGTGTCCAATCACCCAGCACCGCATGAGTGAAACCCATCACTGTCATATCGTCAGTCAAAGTCAGTGGAGGATCGCGACCTTAGCACTGGTTTCAAACCTAACAAAAGTCACGAAACAAAAGAACAGCGTTGGGACTTGTCATGGGTCCCTGAGAGCAGTACGAGCTGCAAGAGACGGGGGCGTCCCAAGGGTTAGCAGTCAACCATACATCACAAGGAGAACTAACAGCTTATGAGTAGATATAACAAGGACGTACTCGCCAACAACACATGGCTCCCGCGCTATGAGTGCTCAGGCTCATGATATAGGCTTGGGAGGTCGCGAAGTCCTCGAAGCGAGAGCTCTTGGAACTCTCGTGCTGGAGAAGGAAAGAAGAGACATTCTTATTAAAAGTGTGCAGCCAATGAGGCGCTTGCCTTTAGGGAGTTTGAGCGCTCCCTATAAACTTCACAACACGTCCTCGACGGCGAATAGTGTTATGAAAAGCTCAAAAGGGGAGGGAGCGAAAACGGCGACATCAAGAAGAAAGTCTTCTCTTTTCCGAACCCGGGATATCCACCGACTCACCACCAGATCTCTCCATGGTAACCACATTCGGGCCCACCATTGATCTGCCAATGGCTAGTGGCTTCCATCGCTGCGTCAGTTGCTGGTAGACTCTGCGCTAGTGGCACGCTGCCCCACAGAGCAAGAATTCTCGTGCGTGGCGTGCGACACAATACTCGCCACCCCATCAGGGACTCAGACCCTGCCCTTTATCCAGGCCTTTCAGCTAGATCAGCCTGAAAAGCCCTTGTAAGCACTGCCGTGACGTGTGAGACGACGGACTGCGCAGTCGGACATGCCTGTCGCTGATATGCGCCTGCCCATTCAAACCAAGAATTATCTGGAATATCCTGAAGGGTTTGGATGGCAGGCAGGGACCGCCTAAGAGCACCCCACGATGTCTCCCCCATAGAAGACCCCCGATAGCACGCCCCCCCACCCCCCCCCCCACCACCCACCACCCCCCCCCCCCCCCCCCCGGGGCAGGGCACCCCACACCCTCTTTTCATAACCATTCTCACGCATCCCCTTGATGTTGGCATAACTAGTATGCTGGAATCTGTGGGATGTGGGACGAGAATGGATTTTTCCAAACCTTCTCGATCGCCACCTGAAGATTGAGAAGGAATGGAAGGCTCTTTTCTTTTTTAATTTCAAGCCGAAGTGCAGTATAATGTGGTTATCTGATAAAGACATGATATAAATCATAGAAATCCACACTATACACTCCGTATATAAAGTAGAAGTATAATAAGGAAAATTAAGACTAGGGAGAACATTTCCCATAGGCTCCTTGCCAGTTCTCACTTGCTGACGTGACCGCGAACACGCAAGAATGCAGTCAGCTCACGCGAGGAGCTAAACACCGCTCCGCCCAAAAAACTGACTTAGGCATTACCTCGGAAATCAACACTGCGCCAATCAGTCGGCGGAGTTTAAGAGAATAAAAACCACTGCCGAAAGGCGGATGGCAGGCGCGTTTATTCCCGCGAGAGGCGAACGCACTCATGCAAAACGCGATATGCTGTCAAACGTCGGCTCCTGGGCAGCTATTTAATTGAGTGAATTGGGATTAGGTCTCGTCTAATTGCCCCAATCAGTAGATTGAGTCCCTACGGCGAAATGCATCATGATGAGACAACAAGCATCCGTGGAGAACTGGAGCCCCAGTGTTCAAATTCTATGCTGTTTCCATCACAAGAATAAGGCAATGAATGCAGAGCGACATACAACTCCCTCGTATAGAGAGCGTCGACGCAGGTTTTTGCTCGTTCACCACCCACACACAGCACTACGGTGACGACGAGCCCCAGTGTGATAACCTGCAGGGTATGTCTGAGAAAAAAAACTCTGGATCCGAGGAGAACCTGCATCATGTGGTTTTTAGCTTAACGCTCACATAAACAAACAGTCAGAGTGAAAGACGGAAGAAGAGGATTAACGTGTTTATCCCGGCGGCCCTCGTTCTACTGCGCACGTCGGCGCAAAATGGGCAAATTACATCATAGGCTGGTCGCGAATCCCCGGCCAATATTATGCGTTTTTAGATGTAGCTTTATGACACCGGTCAGTCTGACAGGCATGCCCCCATAGGCGATCTCCTAGAGGACGCAGTTCGAAGTTCCCGCGAAAGGGAACTGTCAGATTTCTGCGATTACAACATTTATGCAAAGCTCAGGAGACCAATCAGAAAAGAGTCATTTATTTGATTTGGTTGAGTAAAGCTCAGTGACAAAAAGCAATCAGCAGATGTCAATGATGTCACCGCATACATCATTCTTTGTGGATTAATGAAACCCCTGGGATGTGAAATGTCAGCACTTATGAAGAAAGAGGTTGTGTTTGCATTTGTGTGTTTTTAAGCCATTGTTTGAGATCATGTGTTGGATGGATATGAAAAAATTTATGCATTTATGAAATGCTGAAGGAAGGTTATAATGCACATTGTGTTTCTGAGATCTCAGCTGTCAGAAGCAACACAACGGCAATGAAGCTCGCCGCTTGAGCTTTCCAATAAGGTTGTTCGAGACTGTGCTTGAGTGTAACACACTTCCCATTATGTCAAACATGCCGATACAGCATGTGTTAGAACACCAGTAATGGTTGATGATGGCTTCCACACTGAATGATAGGAAAAGAGGAGCCCCCCCCCCCCCGGTAAAAAGAGTACGCTCAAAGAAACATCCAACAAGTTCTGTGACGCGTCCATAACCTTTTCACATATACATGTAAGTGAGTTTAGGTGAGTTCGCGAGGCGATAACGATATTATGAGGATTAGACCTTTTGCTGCAGTAGCTATACGATCTGGGAGATGTAATTACTGAGGCAATAAACCGGGAGATCGGCTTTAATGAATGGAAATTGACGCCACACGTGCAACGAGTATGATGAGAAACTCGGTCACACCCCCCGTCCATAAAGGTGTTCCTCCCAGAAAGCGTCACCAAAGGGGAAACTGCGCGGGAATGGGAGCCATATTATAAAATCAAGGATCTACCAGAGGGTGGACTGCATATTTCAGACTAGGGATGACGCCACCAATAGAATTTTTGGGGCGATACCAGATACCTATATTGTCAATGTTCATCTCTAATAAAAAGTTGGCATTAAAATAGATAGTATTTTGATCATGTTTTAAATCAGCAAATTCCCCCCCCCCCCAAAAAACACCTGCATTTAAATTATACTAGCAGTTTTATTGCTGCATCATCAAATAATTTCTAATGAACATGGATCCATTTAACATTCAGCAGGCCTACATAAGTGCAACAGAACAAAGATACATATTAAATAAACAGTGCTTTTTAGGTAGGTTTAACAGTTTTCAGATTTTGTTTTTTCCGCGGAACTGGGCTACTTTAATAACAGTTGCCGCGGGTTTAAGCGACCCCAATAACGTGATATTTAGACCATAAAATGCCAATTTTACCAGGGGAACCCCACCAAAAAAAACATGTATTTTACCCCCCGGAACGCGATTTTTAACTGGGGACCCCCTCGAAACGGGATTGGGCTAGTTTTGAGTAACAATTGGGCGGGTTTTGTTGTGAAAACAACTATATGGGTAATGAAAGCACGCATTTCTTCGGATTTAAAATTTGTCAGTTTATTAAGCACCCCCCGAAAAGGCATGAGAGCTGTATATATTTGTTTACTGTTAGTTGTAATAAGGGTTTTGTGGAATTCGCTGTATGTTGATGATAATGCAACTGAGAGAGAGACTTTAATGTGCACTTCTCGTGCGTGTGTATGTCGATGATAATGCAACTGAGAGAGAGATTTTAATGTGCACTTCTCGTGCTGTGTTTTGTTTAGCTCTTATGGTGATTTTTTTGGAGTGAAAAAGGACGCAATAAACTTAAAACATCAGTAAAGTTTTGGTCATTCAGATGAGGTCCGCTACACTTATGAAAGTTACAAAAATTATTTAGTCAAGAATAGTGTGCGATCTTTTGTCTTTTGTTATTTGGCTGGCATTAAAGGGCAGACAGCAGCGCTAGGATTATGCAACAGACATTATACAGTTCCGTGCCTTCACGCAGTTAATTAATAAACCATCGGTTTTGCTATCTTCGGATCCGGTTTTCCGTATGGTCCGACTTGCCGCATGGTATTAATATGCAATTGAGGAAAAATCGGGGCCCGATAAAATCAACGACGGCCAATACATCGGTGTATCCCTATTTCAGACTGATAAGCTAGCATGTTTTCCAATTCAGAAGTGCACTCATTCATTTTACCTACATTTCACACACAAAAAAATAAGCACTACTCAAACCAACTTGCTGTTGGCCAACAGAGTGAATTTGCGTGAAATTTTAACCCATTGCAAAATCTGCATGGAAAAATATTTCACCCTAATGCTCGAATTGTGAATAGCACACTTTTAGAATAGCAGCATTATCTGAAAACGTTTGCTTTTGTGTAACGCTGCATGTCAGTATAAGTCCAACATGACTGCCAGATCAACGCAACACAGTAATTACAAAGTGCACCTTTAATGGGGGAAAATAAGTACGACTAGCAGTTGGAAACTAATGAGAACTGATAGCCCCTTCGATAGAATGAGTTCTAAAAAAATCCTGATCTGTCTAGGAGGGTGAAAAGTGCTAATTATTTGGCAATAATATGTAATGAGCAGTCAGAGAGACTGACAGCTGTAGGAAAAGCCTATAGCCTGATTTTAATGACTTATAATTGAGATGATTATGAATAATAATGAGACCAATCTTAATTTAAAATGTTCTTATCTCTCTGACTGCAATGTCTCTATAAGCGAGAATGAGGTTGAGAAAAATGCATAAATTAACCACAAAAAAAAAAAGATTAGTGTGTGCCGCCCTTGTTTGCTTGAATACATCAATCCAGGAGATGAGAATGGTGAATTTACTGTGCCAGACTCATTTTCACACCATTTCTTTCTGCTGACATAGGGAACATGGGGCGCTGGCAAATTGTTTTTTTATAGGTCAGATGTCAACAAATAATGATCTACAGACCCCAAGACTTCCACACTGATACATTCATTATGTGATACTGCCATGCACATTTGTATCATCACAAGCACTTCAAAATCATCTTCTCCCTTAATAGGATATGTAACTGACAAGAGATAGAAAATCTCAGCATTAACAGCAATAGTATTAAAGAAGACACAACCTGAAGCAAATTGGAACACAAGACACAATGGATATAAAAGTTTGTAAATAAACATTAAAATATTTGGCCTTGCAAAAACGGAACAATACAATTAACTTGTTTTTGTTCGAAATAAAAAGCATGGCAGGCAGTGACATTCCAGTCAATCACAAATCAAACCCATACACTTTAAAGGCAAAAAAATAAATACAAACATCAGAATGCCTTTTGTTGTTCAGGTTTGAACACTCATCTGTCTGGGCCCAAAGGCACTTGGGAAGTCTGAGAGATGTTTGGCACAACCAAAGCTACAGTAGTCTTGAGCGAGCTTCAGATCTCTGCCTCTGCATTTGGATTCCCTTCGGTGTGTCTGATCTTTAAATAGCAGCACACAGCTGCCAGTTGTAACCCTGTGGGAGTAAAGCTGTGAGCATGACTTATCAAACCCTGGACTTGGGATTAAGAGAACATGGGCCTGACTTCAAATCTCAGGAACGCATATCTGCATTGGGCAAATAATACATTTGTTGACTGTGGGGGGGAGAGTGGGGATAATAATATTTATACCAAATACATTTGTTTTTTTTGTACATAATTAACTGAAGTAGAAAAAAAAATTGTAAGCCATAGGACATAATTAAGAGCTCATATCACATGTAGTGGTGCATATTTCAAAGAGACACAATCTCTTCTTAATGAGGGTGACAGCATGACCATTGTGTGTGTGACACACCACGCCTCTGTGTATGTGCTTGCAAGATGACTTCATTACCGCCATCTAGAAAGATTTAGTCTAAGTCTGTTTTAATGAACTGATGAAGATGGCTAGTCTGTCTCACATAGTGAATTGCACACCCTTTCTTTTGTGAGTTTGTGTGTGTGTGCACATGTCATGTTTGACATTTTAACAAACAGTGCCCCGTCATGTCTGGACTGCCCTAGATGAGCCAGTTCGGGTCTGTCATCGTTTAGATTATTGGGGGGAAAAAAAAAAAACAAAACACCAAAAAAAAAAACCCCTGAGAGCTTGAAAGAGTCAGCACAGAGTACCGCTGCTGCCTCTGCAAATACATTTCTTACCATGGTAACCATAGTTATTTTTACAGTAAAATTATGGTAATGTGACATTAGCCATCACTGTAAATAAAAAAAAATAAAAAATTGACAGGAAAAGCAGCTCGCGGAAGT
Source organism: Sinocyclocheilus anophthalmus (assembly GCA_018155175.1). NCBI lineage: Eukaryota > Metazoa > Chordata > Actinopteri > Cypriniformes > Cyprinidae > Sinocyclocheilus > Sinocyclocheilus anophthalmus. Next base: position 12,831 of record JADLZN010002580.1, read on the forward strand.
TTAAAAAGACAGATGCAATGCAACAGAGCACAGGTGTCTCAGGATGCGTTTTACAAAGTCAAATATGACAGTGAGACATTGCAATAGCCACAGATATCCCTCTAGTACATGTTAAAAAAGAAAACATTTTTGAAAGAAACACTTGTTAAAATTATAGAAGAATTGCCAATAAAGCAGCAATGGAATTGATGGCAAATATTCTCATTGTTGGGTCTCAGCAAGATTAGATCATAGTTCATATATTTTTCTATATTATGTTTGATATACATCTAAAATAATAAAAAAGCTATTCATCCATGTCACCTGCCTGCACATGACACATCACGATGACTGCTAGTAAAGACCTGAATTTTGGACAGAACTAGAGATATATCTTGTATGCACCTGGCTTACATTATGCAATGATTTTTCACAGCATAATATCCTTATCGTTTGCAGAGGGCACAGAGAGGATATTAAGATATACATCACTTTCATATCTTCAGCGAACCTGCATTACTATCATGTCATGTTGATGTAATGTTTGCAGAGGGCTGAATATTGAGAGAATGTTATCTTCAAATTCATGAAGAGGGGCTTGCTTGATCTCACTGTGCTTCTCTGCTTACTTAATTAGAATTTCATGTCAGGAGAGTCAAAAAGCTACCAGGTTTTTTTTCCCCCTCTTTTTCTTTTCTTTCTTGCTTCGGGCTGAGAAGATTGTATATGTTTGGTAAGTGATGATGTGCACTATTCCAGCAATATTCCAACTCGGCAGCAGTGAGCTTTTCATGCATTATTGAAAACACAAACCCATCCGAGACCAACAACTACAATTCTTGTAAAATCATTCGAGTGATATTAGCGAAACATCCATCTCCCCAATAAGATAGCAGGCTAATGTGCCGTTTTCTCACTCCTGTCATTCCCCACTTATAACGTGGTCCCATTGAGTGCAGACTCAGGAATACCACAGCCCAAGAGCGTTTAACTTCAGTCACAGAACAGCCTGGAAAATGTCATTCTTTTTCACCCTGGGATGCTTTTGAATATACAGTGGGTACGGAAAGTATTCAGACCCCCTTAAATTTTTCACTCTGTGGAATATTGCAGTCATTTGCTAAAATCATTCAAGTTAATTTTTTCCCCTCATTAATGAACACACAGCACCCCATATTGACAGAAAAACAGAATTTTTGACATTTTTGCAGATTTATTAAAAAAGAAGAGCTGAAATATCACATGGTCCTAAGTATTCAGACCCTTTGCTGTGACACTCATATTTAACTCAGGTGCTGTCCATTTCTTCTGATCATCCTTGAGATGGTTCTACACCTTCATATTGAGTCCAGCTGTGTTTGATTTTACTGATTGGACTTGATTAGGAAAGCCTCACACCTGTCTATATAAGACCTTACATCTCACAGTGCATGTCAGAGCAAATGAGAATCATGAGGTCAAAGGAACTGCCTAAAGTCTCAGAGACAGAATTGTGGCAAGGCTCAGATCTGGCTAAGGTTACAAAAAAATTCTGCTGCACTTAGGTTCCTAAGAGCACAGTGGCCTCCATAATCCTTAAATGGAAGACGCTTTGGACGACCAGAACCCTTCCTAGAGCTGGCCGTCCGGCTAAACTGAGCTATCGGGGGAGAAGAGTTTTGGTGAGAGAGGTAAAGAAGAACCCAAGATCACTGTGGCTGAGCTCCAGAGATGCAGTCGGGAGATTGGAGAAAGTTGTAGAAAGTCATCCATCACTGCAGCCCTCCACCAGTCGGGGCTTTATGGCAGAGTGGCCCGACGGAAGCCTCTCCTCAGTGCAAGACACATGAAAGCCCGCATGGAGTTTGTTAAAAAACACCTGAAGGACTCCAAGATAGTGAGAAATAAGATTCTCTGGTCTGATGAGACCAAGATATAACTTTTTGTCCTTAATTCTAAGCGGTATGTGTGGAGAAAGCCAGGCACTGCTCATCACCTGGCCAATACCATCCCTACAGTTAAGCATGGTGGTGGCAGCATCATGCTTTGGGGGTGTTTTTCAGCTGCAGGGACAGACGACTGGTTGCTATCGAGGGAAAGATGAATGCGGCCAAGTACAGGGATATCCTGGACGAAAACCTTCTCCAGAGTGCTCAGGACCTCAGACTGGGCCGAAGGTTTACCTTCCAACAAGACAATGACCCTAAGCACACAGCTAAAATAACAAAGGAGTGGCTTCACAACAACTCTGTGACTGTTCTGAATGGCCCAGCCAGAGCTTTGACTTAAACCCAATTGAGCATCTCTGTAGAGACCTAAAAATGGCTGTCCACCACGTTTACCATCCAACCTGACAGAACTGGTGAGGATCTGCAAGGAGGAATGGCAGGATCCCCAAATCCAGGTGTGGAAAAACTTGTTGCATCTTTCCCAAACAGACTCATGGCTGTATTAGATCAAAAGGGTGCTTCTACTAAATACTGAGCAAAGGGTCTGAATACTTAGGACCATGTGATATTTCAGTTTTTCTTTTTTAATAAATCTGCAAAAATGTCAACAATTCTGTGTTTTTCTGTCAATATGGGGTGCTGTGTGTACATAATGAGGGAAAAAAAATTAACTTAAATGATTTTAGCAAATGGCTGCAATATAACAGAGTGAAAAATTTAAGGGGGTCTGAATACTTTCCGTACCCACTGTATGTGTGTTTGTGGGTGTTTTTCTGAGACACATGAGTGTCTGAATGTATCCGTCTATGAGCATGTGCTTTTATTCATAGGTGAGTCAGCGCAATCGTGCACATGTTTCTTCTGGCTGTGGGTGTTTGGAAGCTGCTTTATACCTAATGTAGTCTGCTCACTGTGAAAGACAACATGAAACAGCATTCACAATGCATTCAACTTCCAAAATGTACCGTATATTTAGATGACGCAATATTCCGTGGCAAGCAAATAGGACGAGGCTCAGTTTTATCCATTGGGATGTAATTGCACCATAAAAAATGGGCACTGTTATGATAATTCTTTCTCCCAACCCACAGTCTTGGTTAAATTTGCAGACATGACAGCTCATTACGTAGAGAAAGTCATAATATTTTTAGGCATACACTACTACACCTTATAAATGCCAACTATTCACGCATAAATATTAAAAACAATTATAAATAAATATATTACTATCAATATAAAACATTAATATTAATAATATTTAGTTATCAGCCATGACATTTAACATTACCATTTGAAATAGTCAATATTAATTATGTTAAACTGATTCAGGGGACACAACTGTGTGATTGTTATTATTGATGTTGGTACTTTGTTGTGCAGTTTTACCTGTATTGCCCAAAACAAATTTCCCTCTTGAGGGACAAATAAAGTAAAGACACACACAAAAAAAAAAATGAATTACTAAATTATCCATTTAGTCAAAATACTACAAGAGACATGACAGGAAAATAAAACACTAAAAAAAGTAACTCGACATGTGAATTTGGATATCACAGTATAAGTTTACAATTTATTTTTATTTTTTAGATTTTAATAAGATAAAATGTTTTAAAACAATACATTTAAATATGTATTGTGCATGCATATATACATATATACACACACACACACACACACACACACACACACACACACAGTGGTGTGAAAAAGTGTTGGCCCCCTTCCTGTTTTTAAAATTGTTTCCATATTTGTCACACTTAAAAGATTCAGATCAAACTAAATTTTAATATTACACAAAGATAATGCAAGTAAATACAAAATGCAGTTTTTAAATAATTATTTATTTATTAAGGGAAAAAAGCTGTCCAAACCTGCCTGGCCCTACGTGAAAAAGTAATTGCCCCCTAAATCTAATAACTGGTTGTGCCACGCTTTGCAGCAGTAACTGCAATCAAGTGTTTGCGATAACTGGCAATGTGTCTTTCACATCGCTGTGGAGGAATTTTGGCCCACTTTTCTTTGCAGAATTGTTTTAATTCAGCCTTATTGGAGGGTTTTCGAGCATGAATGGCTGTTTAAGAATCTCAATCGGATTTAAGAGAGTCCGACTTGACTTGACCACTCCAAAACCTTAATTTAGTTTTTCTTGAGCCTTCCAGAGGTGGACTTGCTGGTGTGTTTTAAATCATTGTCCTGCTGCAGAACCCAAGTGCGCTTGAGGTCACAAACTGATGGCCGGACATTCTCCTTCAGGATTTTCTGATAGATTGCAGAATTCATGGTTCCGTCAATTATGGCAAGTTGTCCAGGTCCTGAAGCTGCAAAGCAGCCCCAGATCACCACACTACCACCACCATGTTTGACTGTTGGTATGATGTTCTTTTTATGAAATGCTGTGTTGGTTTTACGCCAGATGTATTGGGACACACACCTTCCAAAAAGTTCAACTTTTGTCTCATCAGTCCACAGAATATTTGCCCAAAAGTCTTGGGGATAATCAAGATATTTTTTTGCAAATGAGAGACGAGCCTTTGTGTTTTTTTTGGTCAGCAATGGATTTTGCCTTGGAACTCTCCCATGGATACCGTTTTTGCCCAGTCTCTTTCTTATTTTTGAATCATGAACACTGACCTTAATTGAGGCAAGTGAGGGCTGCAGTTCTTTAGATGTTTTTCTGGGTTCTTTTATGACCTCTTGGCTGAGTCGTCGTTGTGCTCTTGGAGTAAATTTGGTTGGCCGGCTACTCCTGGGAAGGTTCACCATTGTTCAAAGTTTTCTAAATTTGTGGATAATGGCTCTGACCATGGTTGCTGGAGTCCCAAAGCCTTAGAAATGGTTTTATAATCCTTTACAGACTGATACATGTTAACTGTTTTGATTCTCATCGGTTCTTGAATTTCTTTAGATCGCGGCATAATGTGTTACTCTTTAAGCATGCTTCACTTCGTCAGACAGCTTCTGTTTAAGTGATTTCTTGATTCAACATCTTGCAGTAATCATGCCTTGGTGTGGCTAGTGAAATTTAACTCAGCTTTTTAAAATAATGTGGTTAATTGCTGTTCTTTCATGATTTAACAGGAGGGGCAATTATTTTTTCACATAGGGCAAGGTAGGTTTGGACAGCCTTTTCCCCTTAATAAATGAAATCATCATTTAAAAACTGCTTTTTGTATTTACTTGCATTATCTTTGTGTTATATTTAAATTTGTTTGATGATCTGAATCATTAAAGTGTGATAAACATGCAAAAAATAAGAAATCAGGAAGGGGGGCCAACACTTTTTTTCCACACACCACTGTAATGCCGTATATATATATTATCTATATATATATATATATATATATATATTTAATAGATATATTATATATATATATATATACACATACATCACACACACACACACCACACCAGACAGTGTTTCCCCACCCCCCGACGGCCCCCCCCCCCCCCTCCCACCCCCCTTAAGGTCAAGTTAATTTTATTTAATTATATTTTCCAACAGAAGGCATTTAAAGTTCCTTTTATAGAACAGTATATACCTTGTTATTTTATTAAGCAAACTAAATAGCCTTATGTTTTTTTATCTTATTTACACGATGGCATGTCATTTCGGTCTCTACATTATGGTCACGCTCACTGTATTGCACACAGCGGAGTTCCGCCCGACACACACCCACACCCACACACACGTGAGCCCCACTTCCGTTGTATTTCTAAGTATTACGCCGCAAAACGGTCCTATTTAAATATGAATTCTGTTGTCGTCTGTTTTAATGAGGGCGCGATGCGCAATTGTGTATACCAGCAAGTGAGGCTGGGAAATTAAGTTGAGGTTTGCATGAAGCTGACAGCATGCCCAGGAGACTACAGGCTATCATTAAGGCTAATGGCTGCCCGACTAAGTATTGATAGTTGTGTAAATACTGTCATACTAACAGCTGTTTGAATTATTTTGGTTGATTTGTAATCTATTACATACCTTTCTATCAAAGTTATCTGACACAGTTTAACTCGGAGTTCTTGCCATATTTTATTACCATTTTCTAAACATAGCGAATAAACTGTGATAATATGTGAAATGTTGAAGGTGTCTGAATAATTTTTGTTTAACTGTATCTATTTGATAAATGAAGTTAACCAACTAACAGTATACATACTCTTTTGGTTTCTGTACCCAATACTTAAATTTACAAATGCAATAAAAATATCGGTATCTGTACCGGCCCGTACCAAAATAAAGATCATCTTGATATATATATATATATATATAGATATACAGTGGGTACGGAAAGTATTAGACCCCCTTAAATTTTTCACTCTTTGTTATATTTCAGCCATTTGCTACAATCATTTAAGTAATTTTTTTCCCTCATTAATGTACACACAGCACCCATATTGCCAGAAAAACAGAATTGTTGACATTTTGCAGATTTATTAAAAAAGAAAAAACTGAAATATCACATGGTCCTAAGTATTCAGACCCTTTGCTGTGACACTCATATATTTAACTCAGGTGCTGTCAGATTTCTTCTGATCATCCTTGAGATGGTTCTACACCTTCATTTTGAGTCCAGCTGTGTTTGATTATACTGATTGGACTTGATTAGGAAAGCCACGCATTTGTCTATATAAGACCTTACAGCTCACGGTGCATGTCAGAGCAAATGAGAATCGTGAGGTTAAAGGAACTGCCTGAAGAGCTCAGAGACAGAATTGTTGGCAAGGCACAGATCTGGCCAAGGTTACAAAAAATTCTGCTGCACTTAAGGTTCCTAAGAGCACAGTGGCCTCCTTAATCCTTAAATGGAAGACGTTTGGGATTACCAGAACCCTTCCTAGAGCTGGCCGTTCCGGCCAAATTTAGCTATCGGGGGAGAAGAGCCTTGGTTTGAGAGGTAAAGAAGAACCCAAAGATAATTGTGGCTGAGCTCCAGAGATGCAGTCGTGAGATGGGAGAAAGTTGTAGAAAGTCAACCATCCCTGCAGCCCTCCACCAGTCAGGGCTTTATGGCAGAGTGGCCAGACAGAAGCCTCTCCTCAGTGCAAGACACATGAAAGCCACCCGCATGGAGTTTGCTAAAAAGCACTTGAAGGACTCCAAGATGGTGAGAAATAGATTCTCTGGTCTGATGAGACCAAGATAGAGCTTTTTGGCCTTAATTCTAAGCGGTATGTGTGGAGAAAACCAGGCACTGCTCATCACCTGTCCAATACAGTCCCAACAGTGAAGCATGGTGGTGGCAGCATCATGCTGTGGGGGTGTTTTGCAGGGACAGGACGACTGGTTGCAATGGTTGAAAGATGAATGCGGCCAAGTACAGTGATATCCTGGACGAAAACCTTCTCCAAGTGCTCAGGACCTCAGACTGGGCCGAAGGTTTACGTTCCAACAAGACAATGACCCTAAGCAAACAGCTAAAATAACGAAGGAGTGGCTTCACAACAAATCTGGACTGTTTTTGAATGGCCCAGCCAGAGCCCTGACTTAAACCCAATTGAGCATCTCTGGAGAGACCTAAAAATGGCTGTCCACCAACGTTTACCATCCAACCTGACAGAACTGGAGAGGATCTGCAAGGAGGAATGGCAGAGGATCCCCAAATCCAGGTGTGAAAAACTTGTTGCATCTTTCCCAAAAAGACTCATGGCTGTATTAGATCAAAAGGGTGCTTCTACTAAATACTGAGCAATGTGTATACTTATGACCATGTGATATTTCAGTTTTTCTTTTTAATAAATCTGCAAAATGTCAACAATTCTGTGTTTTTCTGTCAATAGGGGGTGCTGTGTGTACATTAATGAGGAAAAAAAATTAACTTAAATGATTTTAGCAAATGGCTGCAATATAACAAAGAGTGAAAAATTTAAGGGGGTCTGAATACTTTCCGTACCCACTGTATATATATACACACACACGACATGTATACATATTGTGCATCCCCAATCTGTATGAAATAATGTGTTCTTCAGAATCACATGAAATCAAGAATGAAGCTCTGATGAATCATGCTTAAGACCAGAAGCTTTTATTAGAGTAAATAGGGGGAAAATGTTAATTTCATGTTGTCTTTAATAAGCCTGTGTAACCATGTTTGCATATTTCTGTGTTTATATTTGTGTGTGAGATCTAACAGCTCTCAGAAAAGATCATTTAAACAGTAACAGAGCATTTATCAGTTTCAGATATAATGTGTTTGAGCTCACTTGTTTTTTTCTCTTCCCCAATCAAACACTTGCCTGGCTTTTAAATGAGGAGCTAGTAGCCATAGTTACCGGAGGAGGAGACGCAGGCCATCCATCTCTCTCTCTCCTCACTGTGACGCTCTCTCTTTAATTTATGCTGCAGTGGCCATACTGCAGTGCACGCAAAAATGGCACCATTCCTCAACATAACTCCTTTCCTTCCCCCCCTCTCTAGCTGTACACTTATCATGTCAGCACTCTCACAGTCTGCTTCACATTTATTCTTGTGTGCGAGTGCCTGTAAGTGCGTGTCAGTTTCACTTCCACATCAGTTCACACACACATCCTCTCCACATCAGGAAAAACTTGACAAAAACCACACCCTTTACGCAGAAACACTCATGTTACCTCATTTACCACCTTAAGAAAGGCACATTGGCAGTATTATAGAATTGTAATGGTAAAATCATATGATGACATACCATGGTATTCACATGCCACTCCTAGGTACCTCAAAGGAATGCTATTACCATGGAATCTTTCTTATAAATGCCTGAACTCATTCTAATTGCGGAATTCCCTGGCTGGAATTCAATAAAGGGTAAGAAGTGTTATTATAATAATAGTTTGATTCTTTGAGTAAGACAATTACACATTTCTACAGCTTGGCTGTTTTATCAAAAGGTCTAGAAAAACTGAATCCCCACTTAGTATCGTAGCCTAAAGGAGACGTTGTAAACAAGTGTCAAACATTTTGACATTATTTTGAGGGAATTTCTGGACCAAATGAATAATTTTAATTGGCCGTAAGTTGGTAACCAAAATATTAGCAATTATGCTGTCACTGCTGTGAGGATCAAACTAAGAAAAATGCAACGTAGATAAATAAGCCAAACATTTTACCTGCATTTATACAGATATAGTGATCAGATCTACTGCAAGATAAAATATCATTGTCCTTCTGTAAATATTGGTGTAAAACGCAGACTGAAATTGGAAAGAAATTCTCCAATTCATTTAGCCCGAACACCCACAGTTTAAAATACAAGCTTTTTGCTTTCAAAACAGTCAGCTTCCAGGGAACCATTAAAAATGTCACTTTATTTCGATACCTTGTCCTGGGTTGTCAAAAGACTTGTTATAAGCACAGCCAGTGGTAATTGATCAAAAGTGGTCTTGTATTGCTAGTGGGCACTACCTCATATGTGCGCCTTTATCTGACCAAAATTAGCTCTACGCTCTGGTAAAAACTTGAACGGTCTTGTTTCAAAAACTTCAATTTGTATACAATTTGATAACTAGCCCTGAATGTAATAGCAGTGTTCACATCAATCATTGTGAGTCATTGAGTGTTATTATAGTAACTGTCACAAGTAGAATTGTTCCACTAATGGCAGGTAAGCAGGCGTGTGCTGAATGTACTCACCGCGCTACTGCACGAGATGTCTTTCACCTTGAGCCAAGCGAGATCCAGGGTTCCCTCTCCTTTATAGCACGACTGCAGCCGGTCCTTAATTCTTTCGTTAATTTCTTTCAGAGTGAACACACATAGAGCCGACTCCTGAGATGACTCCTTGGGCCTCCTTTTCTGTCCTTTGGAGAACACGGCATAAAGGATGTCATCATCGGGTCCTATGCCCAGAGAACGTGCCAGGATGGTACCGGCCTTGGACAGGTAGGCTGCCTGCAGGAGGCGATACTCAACCCCACCCTTAACGCAACCGAGAGGAACCTCGACGTACGAGTTAAACGCAGTGTCATCCTTGCAGAGTCGCACCAGTTTGGAAGTGTACACCTGTTCACGTCCGGCCGAGGATGACCCAGTCGTTGGGCCTCCTCCCATTTCGGGTTGCAATGTGAGAAAATACACAAAATTTCCACTGCTAAACCCATATATGTAATAGATGTCAAAGTCTGGTACCACCGTGAACGTATCCGATGGGATTTTAATCATGGAGGCAACAAACTCATCGTGGAAGACGTAGGCAAACATCCCATCCTCCTCAGAGTTACGGGTGAGCTTACGACTGGATATCGTCGGGAAGTACTCCGGTCTACCATCGACAGCTGTGGCCACGAACAGCTTATCAGGCGAAGCATCACCGTAAGACACAATGACCCCAAAAACGGAGCCACTCTCGTTGACGCCAGAGAGGTAGTGCTCTTTTTTATGGAAGGGCTCTCCAAGCTTAAAGAGATCATCCAGGCGGAGGAGTTTGCAAATACCCTGGTACAGACTGCCGCAGGCCAGCAGCCGGTTCTCACGGTAGTCCATGAGCAGCATCTTGTTGACGTTGTTGGTCAACGTGAGTGGTTCACTACAAGGCTGCACTATACGGGGCGGGTAGCAGTTCCGGTTATCCTCATCTGGACCAGTCTGATGTGACACCTGTACATCCAACCCAGGTGAGAGTTTGTAGATGCGGTTCACTGCCCCAAGGTACACATTCCCATTTCTGTGGTCCACCGCAAGATGGTTAAAGGTCCATTCTGGGTATTCCACCCGGAATGTGCTGTATTTCTCATGTACTCTGGATGCCGCTGAAGGCTGTTGTGGGCTCGTAGCCACGAGGGGGACCAGCAGGACAATGATGCAGCAAGAAAAAGTGAAAAAGTTCCATCTCCTGTTGTGGGAAGCCATTGTCCTGTTGCCTTACGGGAAGAGTCTCTCTGTCCACTACTTGCTACCTGTGCTCTGTATCAGTATTCAGGCTTCTCGTGAAGTTGGGGACATTCTGTGCCTGCACAGAGAGAAAGAACAGAAGAATGTTAGCATTAGTTTCAACAGCAATGAAACTGGATACCACAACTCACTGTATCCTCCACAAAAGATTCTCAGAGAAGGAGAAAGGAAGACAAATTAATAAAGCCACATGACAGTTTTCCTACTATTTTAAAAGCGCAAGAGTAATTAGAAAGAGAAAGAGAGGTGGAAAAGGGCACTCTGGGAGCTCGCACAGTTGGCATGAATGGATGCCATTCTCAATGGGATGATGCATTTTCCCCAGGAGTTAACAGCTAGGATGGGCACAATTTCTCTGCCTGTGCCCCACCTCACAGCCGGACCTCTGGCTCTCTAATTGATTTTCCCCCCAGTATGCGATTTGCATACTTTGCCGATTTTCTTCTATCTTTCCAGATAGCGCACTTCACCTGCTGACACAGCTGAAGGAGTGGCAGAGCTCACAGTCATGCCTGCACTGCCTGAGTAGTGGTGGGACCACAGGGCCAATTAGATGGAATCGCTAATGGCTGCACAAAAGACAAGGGAGAAAAAAAAAAAAAAAAAAAAAAAAATGAGTTTGCTTATTATAGCCTACTTGAGTAAAATAAGCAACTTTTGACTCCGTAGTGTAGAGCAGTACAAATGCTAAAGGTCTGAATATGAATGCATACAGAGTATGATATATAAAAGCCGTATTTTTAGTTGTAGAGAACGCTAGTAGTGGTACACCAGGCCGCCACTTAACTGCGGAGGTTCACAGCAGATGTGAAAATCACCACCTAGCCGTTGTAGTGGGCATTAAGACGGTATACAGTGTAAAGGGTATGGACTCCACAGTAATGATTAGCCATTGAAACAGAATGCAGAGACGCACTAGGGGAGGGAGGGTTAGCCCACTCAGAGGCATAGGAGAGTAATAAAGAGTTTGGTACACTTTCCATTCTGCGTGAGAATGGTCCTGCTGCAGCGGTGTTCATGTGCATGGAAGAGAATGGTTTGAAATATAGTAGTGTGTGTAATCTGAGCAGTGGGGGATAATGTTCTCCGATAGAAAAGTCTAGCAAAGAACCACTTCAAAACACTACAGCAGGTATCATTTACTCGATTACATTTAGAGTGGGAGGAAACGGAGATGTGAGCCGAGGTAAAAACATGCATGAGGAAATGGTGGTCTTGTAAAGCTGAATCAAAACACAAATTATGACCCCTCGGCTTGTTGGTGGGTTCAAACCGCAACCAAAAGACGAATCAACTTCCGTCCCATAAAGCAATCACATGTAGAGGCTCTATAATTAAATACTTCCCCCCAAGGACAAAAGTAGAGACACAACGGGAAACTATACAGGGAGAATACATGAAATAATGGGATGAGGACTTAACTATATCTCCCATAAAAATACTATGGCTCAATGGACCTGTAGCTTGTTTACTAACCATTAGGCTATGACTCCAACAACTCTCTGAAATATTAATGTGCATCAAACTATTACAAAATAATAAGCAGCTTGGTTTGCTAGAAGATTTTCGGTGTATGGTTGAATACATATGGTTTTGGGGGGGGTAGATTCAGTTTTTTTTTTCTCTCTTCTGGACTCTTTTTAATGGTTAAATTACATTATTAATCAAAAAGCATGTCTAATTACTTAAAATCAATGAAACTTAAACAATTTAACATGAATTTAACAAATTACGTTTAGGGCCCTATGAAATGTTTTTTGTCCAACCTTATGTTTTATTGTAACCAAATTCTGTTTTAGCATGTCTAATTTGAAAGCATAAAACAAGTGTCATTTATTCTTACAATAGCCTTATGATTTTTTTTGCTCAGAAATTCTGTGTTGTGTATTTACATTTTTTTTAAGGCATAAAACATTAATTTAATTTATATTTTAATTAATGAAAATTAAACACATTATATTTTTTGGCAAATGAAGGGGATTTAATATTACAATTTAAAACATTGAATAAATATTGTATGCTTATTCCTTAAAATAAGGTTTTAATAATTTTAGTAGTATAGTAGTAGCAGCCTATTACGTACATTCTACTCAACAATAGTCAGTGTTTCCCCTGCCATTATTTTAGGGGGGCGGCCCGTCCCCCCAACGGCACCCTCCCGCCCCCTTTGAAGGTCAAGTTCATTTTATTTAATTATATTTTCTCTATAGCGCCAGATCACAACGGAAGTCATTTAAAGTTACCTTTCCTATAGAACATGTCTATACATTGTTTTTTTCATTAAGCAAACTAAATAGCCTTATGTTTTTTACCTTATTTACACGACGGCATATCATTTCTGTCTCTACATGGTCGCGCTCTCTGATCACGCACAGCGGATCCGCCCGCTGCGCGCAGCGCTCTCACACACACACACACACACACACACACACGTAAGCCCACTCCGATTCTTATTTAAATATGAATTCTGCGTGTCTCTGTGTTAATGAATGGTGCAGACGCGCGGTTTTGTTTACTACTCGTACTGAAGCGCGTGTGACGCTTGCGGTGATTTCAGCGTCTGCCGTCTCATTAAATGAGGACGTAAACACATGAACATCTCCATAACTGCTCTGAGAGTCATTTCATGAGCATTTGACCGTTTCATTTTGAGTAAAACTATCATCATGTCATACGCACACAGAAATGTAATGGTATTCACGGCAACCCGTCAAAATAAAAGTTCGGTTTAACTTGAGGGCATTGGCAGAAATATATTACTATTGTTGAGTAGAATGTACGTAACAGACTGCTACTACTAAAATTATTAAAACCTTTTTAAGGAATAAGCAGTCAATATTTCTTCAATGTTTTAATTGTAATATTAAATACTTAATTTTTAGAAAACTATTTCAAAAAATGTCTTTTTTCTTTTCAATTACGTAAAATATAGATTAAATAATGAGTTACGCTTAACAAAAGTAAATCACAAGACAGACTTTCGTGGCCAAAAAAATCATAGGCTATTGTCAGAATAATTAAAACTTGTTTTTGCTTTTCAAATTTTAGACATGCTAAACGGAATTTGGTTACAATAAAAGTAAGGTTGGCCAAAAAACTTTCATAGGGCCCTAAACGTACTATTTGTTAAACTTTAATAAATTGCTGTTAAATTGTTTAAGTTTCATGATTTAAATTAATTAGACATGCTTTTTGATTAATAAAAATGTAATTTAAAATTTACCCATTAAAAAGGAGTCCCGAGAAAAAAAATAAAATAAAAATAAAAAAAATTACTTATCCCCCGCCCCCCCCCCAAAGCCAAAACCTAAGGGGAAACCTGATAGTAATCTAGGCTATTTCTGCCACAATGACTTCAAGGTAAACCGAACTTTTTATTTTGACGGGTTGCCGTGAATACTTTTACATTTCTGTGTGTGTATGACATGATGATAGTTTTACTCAAAGGAAACCGTCAAATGCTGATGAAGTGACTCTCAGAGCAGTTCTGGAGATGTTGTTCATGTATTTATGTACTCATTTAGTGAGACGGCAGAGGTTATATCACCGCAAGCGGCACGCTCGTTTCAGTACGATTCCTACCAAAAAAAAAAAAAACAAAAAACCGCGAGTCTGCGCCATTCATTACACAGAGACACGCAGAATTCATATTAAAATATACATCGTTTTGCGGCTTAATATTTACAAAAACTAGTGGGAGTGTGCTCACTTGGGTGTTTGTGTGTTTTTGGTGTTGGGTGTTGAGATCGGCAACTCCGCTGTGCGTGATGCAGAGAGCGCGACCATAACGTAGAGACTGAAATGGCATGCCGTCGTGTAAATAAGATAAATAACATATAAGGCTATTTAGTTTGTTTAATAATAGAACACGGTATAGACCTGTTCTATCGGAAATATAACTTTAAATTACTTTTGTTGTGATCTGGCGCTATAAAGAAAATATAATTAAATAAAATTAACTTGACCTTCAAAGGGGGCGGTGGGTGCCGTTGGGGGGACGGGTCGCCCCCCTAAAATAATGGCAGGGGAAACACTGGTTGAATGTTAAGTATCCATGGTGGTAAAATATAAACACAAAATGCATCTAGTGCTGGGCTTTAGGATCAGCTAATCTGCGAGGTCATCCAAAAACAGGGGTTTATAATTCTAGCATCTTCCCATAGGTTGCTTTAGGAGATTGCCAGTTGGATTGGATACAGCATTCCCAGTATCTTGAACAGGAAACATGAGCTGACCTCCAGACCGGAGATACTCCAACAGTCCAGCATGTTGCCAACAGAAAACCAGTTATTCTATTGGAACGCTTGCTTGCAACACACCCACATATACATGGACTGGAGACCACATGCTGAGTAGCCACATCAAAGAGTGCTAATGAATTCATGTTTAATACCACACACAAGCAGCATCTCTGGGAATGTGAGGAAGTGGCACATTTAGGGTTTAAGCTGTGTGTGTGTTCACTTGATAAATAATGGGATATTCATGCTTTCATTCCAATTCTTTGTCTTTCTAGGATACAACTGCGACAGTGAAGTCTCACTTGATGCAGTTTCTTTTGTGCTTCCAGAAAACCAGCACAAATAATCAGAGTAACACAGCAATAACAAGAAAATGTGTAATTGTGAGTCAGGCATTTTTTAAAAGACTGGACTACAGAACTGGAAAAAGCTCTGTGCTAAAGACAAAAAAAGCAAGACACAGACATATTGATCTCAGTCCATTATGAGCTACATGAAATAAAACAATATAGACTTCCAAATTCCAGTCAAAAAAGATTTCTTAAGCATCATTGTAAGTGCATTTGCATAAGGCCTATTACGCTACCTTCTGACATTGAATCTGCTGTAACAAGCCTATGTTTCCCTGTCCAGGCTGTCTCATTCATGGCCTTCTGGCTAAAATGTGCACCAATTGCCAAACACCATACGCTCCACACTGGGCATCAGTATGGCAAACCGAGTTGACACCAGGCTGCTTAAATCCTGGTTTCAAGTTGGGTGGGTGGATACTGGCAGTGGTAGACTCTATTTTCATGCTACTTTTTGCATTTCGAGCTAAACTCCAGGCCATCGGAGTGTCAAATGAGGTCAAGTGAAGGTCTCGGAGACCAGTTGGCGGCATTAATTGACATGGGTCCAAAAAAACAATGGGAAAAGGATAAGCAACTAAATTCACCTAAGACCAGAGTGTTTGACTGGAGCCTTTCCAGGCTTTGCTAACACTCGACCTTGAATTTCATCAAATGTGTGTGGGAGGGGGTTGGGGGCCAAGGGCATCTGAACAATCCCGAATTTATCCTCCCTGATCTAAGAGCATTATCTCAAAACAGTGCAATTCAACTTTGATTACGGCATGTCACAAAATCTCATACTCTGACACCCGCACAGGCAAAAATCACGCTTGCACACAGATGCTTACACACATCCTCCTGTTCGACTTTCATTAGCACAGCCTGTGCTCCTCATCCCTCTATGGACAGATGGAGGGATTCATCCCTGATGTGGGTGTCTAAAAGGAAAGGGCGACAGAAGGATGCTAGGAAGAAAGGGAGTTATGTTTACACACCGAGCACATACAGATAAGGGTTTTTAAATTATCTACAGCCCTCCCGGAGGGCGAAGGAGCTCCGCCCACCAAAATCTGATGGGACTTCAGGATGCTCAAAAGAGAGCAACAAAAAGGTCACACTTAACCAAAAAAAAAAAAAAAAAAAAAAAAAAGTAATGCACGTACTGTCAATAAAAATAGGCCAAAATATGGAACTTAAGGGCCAACGCATTTATAAAATCAGATTTTCAATACATTTATGGACAAAAATAATTTACAATATATAGATGGATATCTTGAACTTATTTTGTGAATGGCGCTGGATTACTTCCAATATTAGAGCATTAGATATACGCGCTTACTACCAATCATGAAACCGGCTTTACTGATGAGATGCGCATGATAAATCGCATTCGATTATTTGCACAGCCCTAATTTGAATTATTGTATTTATCAGGAACTACTGTGGTGTTTGATGTCTGCATGCATCAAACCTGCACCGTTATTTACAGAATTCATCAAAACTACAGCTTTCCCTGAATCGTGGCATTTCTAAGCAATGGATTGAGACCAAGCGCTGGTCAGACAAATCCAGTGGATCTGAGAGACATGTTGACATCTGCCTGCCCTAGCTATCTCTCCCATTTCCCTCTTTCTATTTCCTCCCTCGCTCTGATCAGAGGGACCGTAATCCTCCACAGCAGCTCTCGGTTCAAACAGACTCTGTCAAACACGTTCCATACATCTTCCTCTCCCTCGCTCACACATACACATCACTTTCCTTCACTTTTGCACAAATAAATTTTTCCCCCTCTCACACCTTTATCAAACAAGTCAGGGTCTTACTCCAAGATGAAAACGTGTTTGTCAGGGGTGCTTTCTGTCTTGACCGGTCCATGTCTCATGCGACCATAAAGGATACGGCGGCCGGCTGTCCGGCGAACACACACACACACACACACACACACACACAACGGAATGCTAAAACGAGCGTAAAAGATAATGGTATATGCATAGAGACGAATCAACAGAATGCCTCTTACCACACAGTCCACCTGCTCGTTATCTGTGCTGATGCCCAGTGTCATGCACGTCGAATGCATTGAATGTTATCTCTTCAGATAAAGATGTTTCGATACGGTTTAGAGGCCTATTGAAGAGCTACTGATCCTTATTGTCATTATCCTGTTATTAGGTTAGACTCAGAGCTGCTTCCTGTAGCCGTTTGCCATGCCCAGCCATATAAACAAAGGTCTTATTTGTCACTCGTTATTATGACTAGATGAGGTCTTGTATTCAATTAACTGATGTCTCAGGAAGACCACAAAGAAGTGTGCAATGTTAAAGGGACAGTTCATCCAATTCTATCATCATACACCAACTCTAATGTAGTTTCAAACCTACATGGCTTTCTTCTGTAGAACACAATATTTTTTTAAAATATCATCTTTTGTGTACCACAGAAGAGAGTGAATAAATGAAAACTTTTTGGGAGAATTATCCATTATCCAACAAGGACTGAAACCATTAGGTCTCATTTCGGAGGCTTTAAATCCTCCTTTTCTTCATTTAGACATTCATCCAGATTACAAAAAGACGAGCAAGCAGCCCAACAGAAGACACAGATTATCAAGTACACACAACGGTGTAAAAATACACTGATGTGAAAACAAAATAAGTCTGTCTGACATCAGAGTTAAACACTTAATTCCTTAAGGAGAGTAGGCGACAACAAACAAAATGGATAAGAAATTAACACTTTTACACAACATTACTAACCTTGAATTAAAATGAACAAGTCAGTAGTCAAATACTGGCTAATTACGTAACCTCACTGATATACTGGTCTATCGCCACTCTTGGAAAAGTAAACAAGAGGTTTTCCAGGTTTCAATGGCTGCTTAACCAACCAAATCCTAACCAAGTGTATCTCCCAAATGCTCCTAAAAAGCCTTTAGACGAGAGAAACGGAGCTTGTAGACAAATCAGGTCTTTCCTCTTTCACCTAAATGTCTACTATTCATGAGTCTCAACACATTCCTTCATTCTCTCTTCACTTCCACATAAGATGCGGGCAGCTAAAATCATATCCTTGGTCAGTCACACCACGTTAGACCTGCACACTGAAACTTTTATGTGCTCTCCTCTGGCTTTTCCATGTTCTTTCTCTCTGCTCACTCTGTGAATTTTTATTTATTTTTTTCACACTACTTGATTAGTTTTCAATGGCATTCATGAGAGGTCACCTCTCCGTGGTTAAGAGGAAGTCTTATTTATGATCCCAACACTTGCTGTGAGACAAATGCACAGTTCAGCACCTTAAATCAAAATGTTAGCCACTTCACAGCAAATATATTCAGCACACTAGTGCTTCGGAGCAGTGCTGCTGAATCTGCAGCAAAAATATGTAGTTGTCGCGGAGGATGTAAGTTATGATTGCATGTGATAAGAGGCCAATGTGAATTTATTGGTCCAAAAAAATAAAAAAACAATTACCCACACACACACACACACACTAGCCTAAATGCACTGTAAGTCGCTTTGGATAAAAAAAACGTCTGCTAAATGCATAAATTAAATTAAATTAAATTAAATAAATAAATAAAGTTAAAAAAATATATATCTATATCTATCTATTCCCTGCAAACTAATGCACAAAATACAAGCATTGACAGTGCTGACCTATAACTGCATACCTACACACACACACACACACACACAACCACATCTTCATAAGCGTACACAGTGAGCAGCCAGCAGTGTGTGTGTGGTTGGGGGAGGGGGGGGGGGGGGGGGGGGTGTCGATGGGAGGTGATGGATCTGATTTCTCACCCAGACTGAAGGCTTTTCCCTTCAGCTTTCCTCAAAGCAATCCTGGGGTGTTTCAGAGGCACTGATGCAGGTAATAAATCAGAGATCATAAAAGTTCATTTCCCACACAGCAGAGTCTCTAATATAGTGCTGATGTGTGCTGGGCCAGCCGGAGGTGGTGTCTGACGGTCATCACTGCACACCACATATCATCAACTAAAAGGAAAGATGGCTAGAGGTTTAAGCTGACTTGAGCTTAGTTTTGTCTTCAATAATGAATGTGACTAGATGGCAACAGCTGGCCCTAGATCAGTAACTGAACAGCTTCCTCGCGTTTTCCTTTCTATGGAACCAACAGTTTTAGCCCAAAGGCAAATTGCACAGTCAAAGTGAGCTAAATAATGTTATATGGAGGGCAAGCACGTATAAAAAATAAATAAATAAATAAAGTCAGATATGGTCTGAAAAAACAGCCAACACAGTCCAGATTAGGAAAGATGTGGGAGACATTCACATTCATTTTGTAAACAATTATCCAAAGCAGGGTATGTATGACTTGTGTTGTTAGAGACATGTTCTACAAGACGAACTGGATATGACCCATCTAGCACTGGTTTACATACAGTATTAATACTCAATCTCATCCAATAGTGTAGGATGAACTGGACCTGCAAGATTAAATTCTTAGTCATGAATGCCTGAATCACAAGCTTAGAACTGATTATTATAAACTGTTTTTAATTTGTGTGTGTGTGCGGGGGGACGGAATAATCTTGGGATTGGGGCCCTGATAAACACGGCTGGATTCAACACTGGTAATCCAACTCATACCCTCCCATTCCCCACACACAGCTCAGTGTTCCTTAAGTGGAATTTTGGAGGCTTTCCTCCAGTTATTCTCAATTCAAAAGAGTCTCAGAACTCCCAATTTAAACTACAAAAATCGGTTTGAGACATGTAAATCTTGGACACCTGGACACACCTTCCCTCAAAGAAAGTACATAAAATGTGGGAAAGACTCAATTTGGAGCATTGCATCAAAAACAATTATATTTGAATCCACACCAACAGACAATGTTCTGTTTATTAATGTGCACTGCAGTTTTGTCATCTGTGGGTTCAAGGATTTTATCATTCATTATTCTTAAAGTAATTCCAACGATATCATTACCCTCTCTCTTTATCATTACAGATGTGGTGTGGACTTCACTGCTCTCACAGAATTAGAATGATTATTAAAACTTTACAGTTAAAATTATCATTAAAGTTATCATCCTCGGGGTAAACGGCCCTTAAGACTGGACATAAGCCCTGGCCATAAACCATTTTCCCTCTTGTTGGCAGTGAGCTGATGAGAGTGGACATACTTTAGGAACATGACCGCTGAATTCGAACACTTATATACAGCAATAAGACCCTGTCAGTAGCTTTTCCTTTAAATCTAGCATTCTGAAAGCAGATGTGTGCAGATTCAAAGCCTAAAATAAATCACTGTCCTACTGAAGTCAATTGAACACACTGGAACAGCTTGGAAACACATTGTAATAGCCAGCGAGGCTGCAAAGCAGTTTTAAAGAATCTGTCAGCTCCGCCTCAGTTCTAAGAGAAAACCCATTTTCTTACAGGCTCACACAAGTGATAAATCACAGCCTCAACATTAACTGGGAGACCAAAGGGAAGAACAGACAGAGGGAGAGAGAATAGAGTAGGAAACAGTTTTCCAAAAGGTCACAAGAAAAGCAACTAAAATTAAGCCTCCAGCAAAAAAAATTAAAAATAAAAACATTGCATCTCTATATATTAGGCTACTTCTTGGAGCGACGTGAGAGACGAATCAAATATCAAATAACATTAGCAACACAACAGTCGACAAAGTCAGCCAGCATAATCATAAGGCAGAAGAGAGTTTAAGAACAAGGGAACAATTTTTGCATGCATGGAATTTTATTGGATTTCTCCACCCCATGCAAAACAAATTGATTTACCTTGTATTTCAAGACTGCTTATATTAGCGCTATTGTGATCATTACAGTTCGTTTTTGAGGAATCATGCTGCAAGTCAAGTCAATATCTGCTTGTCAAGTCTTACGAAGTTATTCTAATAACACATTATTCAGACAACCATAGCTATTAAATTACTGATAAGAATGAGTTCAAGAAATGACTCTCATTTAGAGGCATTTTGGAGGACTAGTATTTAAAGTGTAGGAGTCATCAATAAACAGTGTGCGCACTCTCTCTCCCACACACTCAAATGCATAATTCCTTTACTTCCCACTCCAAGGCTCAACGGTCCAGTCGCATCCATAAAGGCAAAAGCAACACAACGCCACAAAACCATCACCGTGTCTGCACTATTGTTTCCTGGTCAAACTGACGTTCAATACCACCATTCAAGTGCCAATGACAAAGACATTTGCAAGAGCAGACACACAGACCAACGAGCATAGAGCGTGAGTGAAGAGGTCACATTGGTAATGGCCTAGAGGCAAACCGTCATGGGTGTCGTATGTAGAGATAATGAAGAACGAGAGGCACACAGAAGCTTCTTTGATGAGGGCTAACCGTGATATGCTCACTTCCATCCATATGCGTGTGAGTAGACAGATGAGCTATTGTCCACCGCTGGTAGATTACACACCACTCGAGCGTCACAAGTGGCTACAAAAACATATGCAAATGAGCCTCATCAACATGCATTTTATACAAATCAAAATGTAAATGCAGTCCGTTGTTGCCTGCGGAATCACTAGCTGAACTTTCTGCCTCAACTTTCTCATTGAATGAGTGGCGGGTGCCACTGCGCCCAGCTTTCTGCGCCTGGCCTGATGCCAGCGCTCTTCTCCTCCTCATCTGCGTGCAGGAGTCGGGACCGGAAGATAGCACTCCATTCTGTTTTCTATTTACCTTCCTCCCTCGCTCTGTTTGTCTGAGCCCTTGGCGTAAACACGCAAGGCTGCTTTCGAGTCCTTTCAGCAGGGGCTCCTGTGGTTTGGGATGAAGGAAACGTAATCCATTCCTCTTTTCTTTCCCTCTCCGCAGTTGGTCAGGCTGTTTAGTTTGATTTTCTACATGCTTAACCGCGTCACATTTCTTGTGCGAGTGAATCCGAGGGGTCTTGGTGAGCATGCATGACCGCTCCCCAGAAGCTAAATCACAGTGACACTGGAAAAGTGGAAATAACGTGTTTACCACATTTACCTTCCTTTTTATTCTAAGAGGATGTTCCATCCCATGGAACTGCTGTGACATGAATTGCTCTCACAAGATTCTAATAAATCACCTTCATTCATGTTAGCTGTGCCAAATAAGACAACTTGTGAAGCGCATCCAATGAGGGCTTGAAAACGCTTATCTTGGAGGCGCTGGAAGAATGTGGGATGCCAAGGGCACAAAACGCTGTTGGGAAGGATAATGCGTCAGCTATAATTTCTTGTCTGAATCTCTGAAATGTTTGGAAATACAACAATTCATAATCCTTAAAAACCATGTTGACTCCTTTAAAGGAGGAATAAGGCTTACTCAACTCAGCATTCGGTGTCCGATTCCATTCCATGAACCATGTTGATTTATGACAAGTTTGATCATTCCCCCTTGCATTTTATCAATGCTCATGATGACAGACTCACTGGCGCCCTCTAGCCCACACTGCAGTTGTGATTTGTATGTGTAAGTCTGCATGTGGGGAGGTACATTAAGAGGGATAATGGAGCTAAAAAGTCATGTTTCCATGGGAACACTTATAGATGTGTGAGTGGGTGGCAGAGGGACTGAAGCTCACTGATACAACGGAGATGCTTAATGCACAGAACACAGAGAATGAAATCCACATACACATTGACAGACTGAATACACTAATGCAACTGCAGACATACACACAGCCAAGCTTCAATGCATCTGTTATATAGTATAGACCAGGGATCCTCAAATCTGGCCCACTTTCCTGCAGAGTTTAGCTCTAACCCTAATCAAACACACCTGAGCATGCTAATCAAGGTCTTCGGGATCATTAGAAAAAATCACAGGTAGCTGAGTTTGATCAGGGTTGGAGCTAAACTCTGCGGCGCATTGGACCTCCAGGGCAAGATTTGAGGAACCCTGGTATAGACATTCACAACATGGTTGCAGTACGCTGAATGGATGCATGCACCTGTGCCTGCACAAATCAAGACAGTGAAAAACATGTTAGTTTGTCTAGTCTGATGGTTACGGTCAAGGGGAATTAAACCCAACCTTAGCAACCCAGAATGCATAACGTCAAAAGCAGATACACCACGGTCTATCTCCCACACAAACACTATACAGACTGAAACCAAAGTCAACAGGAAGTTGACTCACTTCAAAACAGGAGTACATTTCACTGACCTAACAGCAAAGGACAAGTGCATTATTAGAGAATCCTAAAGTTTTCATGAGTGGATATTAATGGCAAAATAGAAATGTTACCGACTTCCTGAACACAACTGATAAATAAAAAAAAGCAAATAGAAAACCAGTATGACATTCTTGCGTCATCTTTTCGCTCTTTGCAAGAACGAGAAATCTTGCTTAACTCGTACACCTTTTCTGGCACTGATGCCACTTTAAAACTGAGACTTAAGGTGGACGTTTCAAACAGCAAGTTCACCTACAAAAGGAACAAGATACGTATGCCTGTCTGCAGGTTTCAAATCATTTCATGCATCTGAAACAACTTATTTATTACCGGTCACGCATGGCTTAGCAGAGGCAAATATAAAAGCTGACATAGAGGGATGCTTTCAATATAATCCTCCTGACCTAACCCATGGGAAGATCTGCACCAGAAATACGCTGTTCTGCTCTCTTTCCTCAGGTATATTACTGAAACTACACAGAGGTTACATCACCAAGTTCATTGTAACAATGTTTCAAATTTGGAACAACCTAAATCCCTGTTCACAATGACACTGTACTGACAGCTGCTAGTAGCATTCCTGCCGCTGGATGGCTTTTGAAAAACTGATCATAAATTAGACAGATCACCAGTTTGAAAAGGCACCAATATTCTTGTTGCTAAAAACGAATTACAAAGAAAAAAAAATTGCAGCAGCGCATGTTTTATCATGAACAAAATGAACAATCATCGGTGCATAAAATCATTCAGAATGCAGACAACATCTGACAATGTTTTCAAGCAACTCATTGAAACTCAATGACTTGCAGTTGCTTTTCTGCCCCAAAAACGCCAGCAGTGTGAACAGGGTTTAAGGTTCAGTGCACAAATGGTGTTAGTTCATGGATTTGAACATCTAACCTTTTGATTTACTGCCCACGTTTAGCCACTAAGCTAAGATCAAAAAGCATGCGTGTATAAAGTCTAACATTGAACTTTAAACACTTTTAAGTAATACACAAAAACGTCAAATTCAAAGCTTTCTCTTGCTACATTTCCATCACTGGATAATCGGCACCACACAAATTAAGTACTAGTGAAATTTACACATGCAACCTACAGAAACACTGTGAACACAAAAGTTGTTTAAAAATTAAAAAAAAAAAAAAAAGCAGATATACAGTATGCAGAGACAGATAGTCTGTGGTTTTGTAATGGGAGTCATGTGTGCAACAGTGGTGACAGGAAGAGGAGTTTCTCACTGGAGGAAATCACTCTCCTCATTATCTACACAGACACATGTGCTCACATACTCACCAGCACGCACACGCGGTGGGACATGGGGGACGCACAGCAGGAGTCTATTCTGAAGATGTCACAAGCAGACACAACCGTCACTCGCAATTCACACATTTACCTACAGACAATCCCATCCAGTCGCACACGACATGAGCATGTGCGCATATGCATGGACAGATCTACAATGAGAAACTCTCTACATTCCGAACACAAATATTTACTGCGCAAATAAACTTTGTGCTCTGCCAAGGCACGAAACACTTTCCAGATACAAGGTTAATTTACTTCCCAAAGAAACACTGCATGTTAAATACACAGGACAAAAATCAAGGACACGTGTTTGTTGCTAAGCTAACATAAATAGTGGAATGATAAGTCATAAAAACTGTTGTAGTAACCCAGTCACAGCAGAAGGGTTAGGTACATGGTTCATTTGTTCAACTGCACACACCCAAACACGTTTTCAACAGGCCGGTAGAGGGAAACAGTCAAGCAGTCTCATTAAGATTTTTCTTCCTCTTAGATTCCTGTTGGCTATTGTATCTTACCAAGCTGTTCAAATAGCACACATCTTTAGTCAAAGCTCATGCAGTTTAAGATCATTTTCCTAAAGTCAACTCATCAAGCTGCTAATTAATTGGGTTATAGGTAAAGATATACACATTCTCACAGTATACAGACCAGCAAATCTATAACTCCATAGAAGAGCTAACCAATGTCAAGTCATTGTTCCAGAGAAGCTTTACGGAAAATCTAGATGACGACATTTATAATATCTTCATGCCTTATAGGTGCATTCAGGTGATTATAGTTGGGTGATAATATACTTTACATTTGTGACCGTGGACTAGGGTTGTGCCGATAGATGATGGTATCGTGTATCGACGATAGCAGATGTCTTTGTTGATAGTCAAGACGATATTAGGCTCATTCTCCTATTAATAATAAAATATTTTTGTTAATATTGTAATTCGGCTATCATCATCAAATTGCCCCACTTTTTCCATTCAGCACTGTATTACACACACACACACACACACACACTAGTAGCCGGTGAAGTCTCCAACCACAAAACAATCGTGCTGTGATATTAAAAGGTATTGTAGTTGCACCTTACAATAATCTGAACGGCTATAGGCCACAGTTATGTTAGAACGCAAGCTCATTTTGTTGTTCTGTGGCGGTGCATCGGGCTCATCATTGGGCACGCGGTCCGGAGCGCTGTATGACCGATTTATCCGTTAAATTTACTCCCAAATGTATGAACTACCCGTTTTAAATACTTTATTAATGGGTTGTTAGTCCAAAAATTTAGATTTGTACAATCACTTTGATTTCACCGTTAACTGATTTTGCAGACAGGGTGTGCGTTTCCCAAAGCACTGTTGTTGCACAGTTACGTTGTTGTTACATAGATGTCGGGCACGAACTACCATAGTAGCAAACGATGCTTTGGGAAAGGAAACGCACCTCAAACTGCTAACTTTCGCGGTCTGATGCGGCAAACTTGTCACAGGACACGTGGTTCTAATAGCGATGTATGACTGTTGTATCAAAATATATATTAACTAGTGTCTTTTAAATATTTTGTATTTAACATGTAGTTTATCCTATGTCTGAAAGTATAGATTAGATCGTTGCTGCTCCATAGACTCCTCACCTCTCTCTCACGCGGGAGCTGAATATGACGAATTGAAAAAAATGCCATATCACCCAACCTACCGGACCACAAACCCAGGCACAGTGGTACAGAATTGTAGCAACCGCCAGATACATTGTATGGGTCAAAATGATCGATTTTTCCAAAAATCATTGGGATATTAAGTAAAGATCATGTTCCATGAAGATATTTTGTAAATTTTCTACCGTAAATATATCAATATAAATATATCAAAACCTAACTTTTGATTGGTAATATGCATTGCTAAGAACTTCATTTGGACAACTTTAAAGGCAATTAAACTGAGTTTTTTGCAACCTCAGATTGCAGACTTTCAAATAGTTGTATCTCAGACAATATTGTCCTAACAAATCATACATCAATGGAAAGCTTATTTATCCAGCTTTCAGATCATGTATAAATCTCAATTTCAAAAAATGACTCTTATGACTGGTTTTGTGGTCCAGGGACACATTGTGTGTCAATACAAGCAATAAAGCTGTTGAGAAATGCTATATAATCACCATTTGCGAGTATACTGTATGAATACAGATAAAGTTAAACATACTTTCGTATATCAAATTTTATGGAAAGAGCTTAGCAATAGTAGTTTTATTTTGCAACAAAAGTCAAGTAGTTGAGATTTGCTCTACAGTATATATGGCTGTACTTGAGTGTAATACTGTAATGATAAAGTTGGATATAATTATTAATTAGAAGATGCCATTATACTCACCATAACTGCGCCAATTAGAGACCATAACGGAGCAATAGCTAAACTCAAATGCTGATGCTGTTGTCTTGGAGAGCAAAAGCAAAACTTAAACCTGATTGGCTGGTACAGTCAATCAGCAACCTATAAGAACAGAGGGGGCGGCTCTTCTTTGGAAGAGTGGACAGAGAGAGTCATTCACCAGTTCCCAAACCAGTCATTCAGCCTCATGTCAACTGCTCGGAGTTCATACTGAAGAGTGAACACACGATCTTACAGTCCAGTGGACTCTCATCCCAAAAGCTATATTTCAAATATTTTATTAAATCTAACTCATATCATTAATAATGTCATGTTTACATTCAATGCATTCCATTCCATCTATTCTAAGCTTCTCTAACTATGGCCAAGAAAAGAAAGATTTTGAAAAATGTCAGCATTATATTCATCCTTGCAGATAGCACCGCGTTTAAGGTCTCTGAAAGCTCTCTGGGGGCAGAGAGACAAGCAGACTGTCACGCGTTCAATGCGGAGACGCCACTGGAACGCACTGAAATGATTAAATTTCGTGTTTTATCACAGTCTGATGGTACTTGCTGTTTCTCCTTGAAACTCAGGGGCACTCTGACTGCAAAAGCACGCACAGAGTGCTTAACACATTCCTCCACACCCGCACTTTTAACAAACTGATGCAAAAATAAAAAACATTGTTGCATGCAAATGCACACACACACACTGGCATTCGCCTATAGCTTTACTCCATTAAAAAGCAAGCCATAATTGGCCACATGCAGACACAACGTACACTCACAGTACAAAAGCCTTGTTTCTTATCACCCTCTAAAGAGAACAAATTTCACTCAGTTCAGAAAAGCTTAAATACTTCATTAACACAATCTTCATTAATTCATAATCAGAAACCTCCAGATACAGTCAGCGGCTGTGAACACTGTGAAGTCGCACTATGAATAGAATCCTTACAGAAATACCACTCACCACAAGCGTGTGAACTCCTCTGATTACTTTAGATTCAAGTACAAACCCCACAGACTCACACTCTCAGCCGACAAAAGATGAGTATAACAAAACAGTTCATGTTTAAGTCAACGAAAATCTGCCAATTGCAGGGTTGGCAAACAGCAGTGATGCGTTATGGAAGATGATGCTCATTTCCACAGCTGTGAGGGCAGAGGACTGGTGACGTGTCCACCAGACAAACTGAACATCAGAAACATGTGTTAGATGTGTCCTCAGCTGATCTATGCTGCATTGAGGCAGCCA
Organism: Sinocyclocheilus anophthalmus; assembly: GCA_018155175.1. Lineage (NCBI taxonomy): Eukaryota > Metazoa > Chordata > Actinopteri > Cypriniformes > Cyprinidae > Sinocyclocheilus > Sinocyclocheilus anophthalmus. The sequence continues at coordinate 41,271 of JADLZN010002580.1, forward strand.
TAAGGGTTTGCAGATGCGTTGCTTTGAGACACAAAACAATGGCTCAAATGGAAATGGTCAGCGGCTCCCTTGGAGAACAGGAGTCATGACACTACTGCAGCTGCCCCTGATTTCACATGTAAATTATGGAAAACTCTTGACCCACCCATAATTGCAACTGTGTGTGTGTAAATAGACTAGTATAAACAATGGAGACAGATAGATAAATAGATAGATGGGATGACGCGTACCATCATGAGCGCTTAAAACGGACCTCTATATTTTGATGACCATGATTAAATGAATGAAAATTACGCACGATAACAGACAACCACCGTTTCAAACTCGCAGTGTCTGGACATAACAGGGTAATAGCCAGTAATGTTGAGGGTAAAATCTCACGTATGATAGCCGCTCATTCTCCACCCTGCGCCGTCAGGTAAAGCGCGCACGCTGAGAAGAAGCGCTCACGCACGCGGCTCAGAGAGCGAGTTGCGCTCTCTAGTTAACGCTCTCGCGGCACAGCCGCGTACTTGTAACGGGGTCCTTTGCTTGAGACTTTTAACAGTCCCGTGTGCGCTGTTTGTAGTGTTTCATCGCTGGCCTGCCGTAAGAGTGTTTCCAAAACAGCGCTTTTGAGGAGAAACATGTGCGTAAAATGAATATCATGCGAACTGCGCCAGCTCCACTTTGTATTATAAGTCACGTCTTAAGCCTTGTATGATGAGACAAACGGAACAACATAGCCTAATCTAAACGCGTTAAGTCTTATAAACATAGCTCAGCCAACACTGAAAATTGTGTCATTTAAGCCTACTCAACCTCATGTTGTTCTTAACATGTAGGACTTTCTTCCGTGGAACACAAGATGTTAAGGCACAATATCAGTGACTGACAGTCACTTTAATCACCATGCAATGAAAGTGAACTGGCTGTATGCCCAACATCTGCTAACCAGAAAGTAAAAAGGTTTGGAACAACATGAGGTTAAGCAAACGATGACAGAATTATCATTTTGGGGTGAACCATCCCTTTAAGAGTCGTATGCGCTTGAGCGCTTTTCATAAAGCACTACACATTCTAAATTAGCAGTTTAAAACAGTCTCCATATGCTGTTCTCGGTTTTAAATGTAAAAGCTCCAGGGAGTAAAATATCACAGAATCCTGTAACGCGCGGGTGCGGATGCTGCATTGCCCTCCTCACAGCACGCCCTTATACTACATAGCAGGTAATGCGCCTCGCTTACCTGCTCAAATAACCTTTCCCATGCATTATTCCGTTAAATAACAAGTTCAAAATGTAAAACGCCAATCCCGTTATACGGTTGTCCCGTGTCAAGCGCTTACCTGTTCTCGCTGCGGATTTCACCTCACCGCCGCAGTCGCGCTCACACTGCGGATGATGAGCACCTTCACAGGAATCCCAACTCACTTACTCCACAAATACAGCCACAAATAAAACACTCGATTAGGTGGCTTTCGCGTATCACCGACACTTAATTCTATCGAAAAGATCCTTCCCCAGGAAGAAACGACAGACGAGCTGCAGAATCCCATCAGCGACTAAACTGAAGCGCTGGTGACCGTTAAAACTGCCGCTCGCGCTATAGTTTCCATCATGACGCGCAGAGTGACAGAATTCTAAAGCGCGCTAAAACGGCAACCGGAATCCCGCGTGCAGCAGTTGAGCAAGCGAGCGAACGCGCGCTGCGGTCAGAGCGGCTGTTTTGGAGTTTGCTGGTTCGCAGCTGACTCCCAAGTACCAGAGGAGAGGCGTGAGTCAGTGGCTTTCTGCTGAGACGCAGCGACTGTCTTGTTTTAACAAACCCTCCTGACTCGCCCGCAGTGACATCCCGAGTCTGCCCGCTGATTGGGCTAATTGTAAAATCTCATTGGCTGCAATCAGCGACCGCGGCTGGCATGAATGAGGCATATGCTGCACCCCAATGTCTTTTAATGTGTCTATAAGCGTGCATTACACGTGGCACGGATTTGGGGGGGGGGGGGGGGGGGGGCACACGGAGAATGGAATTATCTGCGGACAGAATGATTTACGGATTTGAATATCTAATCGACAAGATGATTTGGAGATTAGGGTGTAAACATGTAATACAAACATCATGTCAGGAGATTAGTTTTACACTAATTTATTTACGCTCATTATTTTATTCATCAGAGATTAATCAAAATAAATAGATTCGTAAATAAATCAATCCAAGTGAGGATGTTAATGTAATTAACAAAAAGAACGTACAAATGTTATTTAATAGGATATTAACTCTCTGAGTTCAAATAAAAATATTAAACATATTTCATAAAAAAGCATTGCAGACTTGATATTAATATAGTCCAGCAGGTTTCTATGATTTTTGACCATGTCCATTACTTTCATAACCAATAATCTGACAAACTTTTCCACCTTGCTGTGTATATGAAAAATACTGGTTGGCACCATGGTATGCTTGATTCACTGCTATATTCCTGAACGCAAAACTCTCAAAACACTGCATCACAGCTCCACCTGCAGGCCCATACAGAACTGCATCCATATTCCATCTGCTCCCCTGCCACAGACAGACCCTCATGCAATGGACCACAGTCCTGGCCCTGAAGGACTCCACTATACATTTTGAATGTCTCTCTTATTTGACAGTCATTTTGGCACACAAAGCATGAAATAATGAGTTAATGAGCTGTAAGTGTGTTTGATATGGAAGAAATGCAAAATGGCATTATCCATTTTTACTAAAGACAACAGCATTCCTTAATGTCTTGTGTTCATTCCTAAATACAGCATTCGGCTCAGATCTAGATCTCAGATCAGAATCTGATACTCGTTTGTTTTTACAATGCTGAAATGTAAACCAGGCTTGTGTCCATCTTTAATGTAAACTCTTCACCCCAGGTGTTTTTTTGAACATTTAAATAGTTTTTTTCAAATAGTTTGGCTTAATTGGCTTGTTTAACAAAACCGATTTACCAGCACCCCATGAGTCATTTCCTAAATTCAGTGCGCATTTGGGAAGGACGAACTAATAAACTGTTTTAAAAGCACCAGTGGAGGTGTTTTGGGCTGATGTTAAGGATTTAGTGTTTAAATGTTTAACATATAATTACTTGGGGATAGTGAAGATGCTCTGGTCATCCAGTGGGTCGATTCTTTCCAACGATCCAATTTAAATAAATGAATAGTTGAAGAAAATAGTACATCTTAATGAGTTAGCATGGCCTTGTGCATGTTGTGCACTGTGCACTGTGAAAAATAGCAAATAGATTTTAGGACATTTAAATACAAGCAAACTGAGGAATCAATCTTAAACGACCAATAATCAATACACACGTCTTTGGTATAATGATGATAAATGCTCAAGATGTGCTGACCTAAATGGATACAGTTCTAAAGTCCCTATATTATATATAAAAACAAAATTATTAAATAAGAGAACAAAACCTAATAATACATAACTGCAAATTATATGTATATCTATATATAGAATATTCATGATCTATATAATATATTAGATGCAACCATATATTCTCTATGAACATTTCATATTCAACTGTGAATAAAGAAGATTAGGATAGGACGATTGCAAAGTCAAAGTTATCTGTTATAAAACTAAGGGATTATACTATTGAACGAATTGTCATCTGTGAAGAACATTGACCTTTTTATAAATCAATGCAGAGACTATGAATCAACATTGAATATGTCTGTGAAAACACCAAAGTTCCTTTGTACAAATGGACACCATTGATTGAGACTGCAGCAGGGTCAACTTTGTAATCGGTTACACAGTGGCTGGGACCTGTCCGATAAAATTAATTTAAAGACAAAATAAACACACAAACAATTTGTCAGTTTAAACAAACGGTCCACAGTGCAGTGGAATTAAAACAGATCTAGGCCCCGATACTGATAATTTTTCTGTCAGTCTGATCAATAGACACTGTGTAGACAGGATGCGGACCAGAGGAAAGGCCATTGAGAACAGCACAACAGTGTCAAACTATAAACACAAGCAAATAGAGTGACAGCATTGTTTCTTTTTCTAAGAGTTTATTCCCCAAACCATCACGTATACTGTATGTTTTACTATTCACATCATTTGCCATGCATAAATGTCCTGTAATGCAATATTTTGCCTTCACATGACAGATATGCATGATATAGTCTTCTGTCAAGCAATCAGTGTTTCCAGTGATTTTGTGTCAGTTATTCTAGATAAGAATCTAGTTAAGATATATTATTCCCCTCCATGACAGAGAAATACAATCTAGTGTCACTCAAATGATCAGTGTGTGTGCAGTGAAGTAGATTTAAAGTTCATAAATTTTTCTCCTCTGACACCTGCAGATAGATTCCTCAGACAGGTCGAGTCTGCTGAGGAATGATCAATACCATTGATTGGAGTGTTTGGTGCCTAAAAGAACAGGATGAAGGAAGCGAAGCATGAGGGCAACTCATGTTGAATTCTTTTGGGTCCTCAAGTTTGTGTCAGCAATTATGCTAAAGAAATGGGGGTCAGTAATATCAAGTAGCTTACGCAATATGGGCAGTTAATTTGTTCAATTTTGCTCCACTAACGAAAATAGTTAAAGTCTCAGCAAAATTATGAATCAGTGTTTTGAACAAAGTGAATAATTCAATGAGTCACTCAAGTACAGACACCTGTATAATTCCTAAACTACTCTAAACTAAACTATTCAATGACTCACTCAAAGATTTTCATTTGTATCAGTTCTAAATGAATCAGTGTTTTGAATAATTTGGTTGAATGAATGATTCAGTGACTCGCTCATAAAGAAGGTAATTTGTTTCAGTTCTGAATGAAGGTTCAAAGTTTTGAACAAATTGATTGAGAGAGTGGTTACACGTACCAGCTACATAATATCCATTCATTGTTCATCTTTTTTCTGCATTATGGGGCACCATGCTAGATTTATGCCATTAAGTCATGCATACAAAATGTGTCCACACACACTGGTCAATTTCAAAGTCATTTTACACCATAGGCAATATTATTTATGGGCTGCCAATGAAAGGACAGGATTTATAGCGTCTGCCTTCATAAATGTGTCCACCCTCTTACTGGCTGCTTTCTGTGTTTGTTTCAAGACTGATTTCTGTCTGATGAACAAGCTTTTGAAAACAGCATCACTGTCACTGCTGTGTACAAGACCTCATCTATTCACAATCTATATGCCATCAGCCATATGTCAAAACACCAGGATGGACAAACCATAAGGCATTTTTACAGCTTGGCGTAATAATTTTCTGAAGAAGAATTCGTTTTCCAAGTTAGTATTTTCAAATATTTGAAAGATATCACAGCACTGTTTTATTTGATGTATGAAGTAAAGTATCAGGTTAAATGGGCATCCATGAGCAGAATTCTATTCAGTTATGTTTTCTGAGTTATGCACTTGTTTTCACAGACTTATTCATGTTGATTCATAGCCTTGCATTGATTTACAAAAAGGTCAGTGTTCTTGACAAATGACACTTCTTTCAATAGTATATGAAAGTCTTTACATTCAGAAAGTCTTTACTAATTATGTTTACATGGACAGAAATACAGTCTATGCACACTATTTTTCCAGTGTTTCTTTACTACTGCTCACAGATGACACTTTGAGAACTACATTTATAATTTTTTAAATGGCATGAAAAACTACTCAAAATAAAAACAATATTATAAAAAAAGATTGAAAGATCAAATAAAACATGTTAATGGGATTTTTTATATTAAAAATATTAAAATATAGTTTTTAAATATACATTTTAATTAATATAAATCAATTAACGATATTTTTTTCATACAATCTTTTATTGTGGTATAATCTTCAGATAAACCCCTAAATTCTATGCAGTTCAGAAATAAAACTGTGGTTAGTCACTGTACATGAGCAAGTGGATGATTCTTGGCCAGAATTAGCTTAACTGAGGTCCAGATTTTGTGCTTTTGTAGAGGTTTAGCTACACGACTACAAACAGTTACGCTAATGCTTGTCCACTGGATTGACATGTGTAGTTTCATCTCACCAGCAGGTTCCGATGTCTCAATGTGGCCTCACAGCAATGATCTCACCAGTCTGCTGAATTTGGATGCCTATATGAGATCCTGTGTGTATTCATGACTGTTGTCACTGTTCCTCGCACACAGCTGGTCACTCCATCCTCTCGGTCAATGGCAATCATTGTGTGTGTCTTCCAGGCACGGCGGGCAAAGTCAGACAGTCTCATCTGGAGGGATGGTTTATTACAGAGGGAGACATACTCAAGGAATTCTGCAAAGATCCCGGGGCCTTCAGACACACACATGAAGATTTCCACGAGAACATGCCCTTCGTCAGAGCCTGTTATCATTTGCATGGCTGAGACGCAGCAAGCGTCTGTTACCCAAGGCTGTGGCGATAAGCCCAAGTTACAAACACAGACTTCACCAAAAACTTTTATAGTAGAATCTCTGGAATGTTCTTCCGCCTCAGGCTATTCAATCACGCCTGCTGAAGGAGAGGTTATCTGTGTACACGGTCTGGTCACCGGCAGCAATGTGCGCAATCACAGCGCAAGGGCTGCTTCACAGACACTTGTTTTGTGATTCGGTTCTTCTGCATGATGTTTCTCTCTGGCGGTTTAAGAAAGCCTATTTCCTATAATCTAAGAGCCTGTGCAGCAAACTCATTCCAACAGGGTTTTTGACATCAATCGTTAAAGAAAAACCAAACACAGTGATACACAAAAAGGTTAATAAGAGAAAGGCGGGCTGTTTGTAGTTTTAAATACTGAAATAGACATGTTTCTTTGTTTGTACTAAAATCACTCTACCATTCTCCCTCTCGTCTTCAAGTATTGATGTAGAATTTTTTTGTTAAAATTAATTTGAAGTTAAAATGGACTCTTTTACTTTTTTTACTTTTTAATGCATGTTATAGTCGTATTGTGAACAATTCATTGGGCATGTTATTTCACAGGAAAACACATGTTTGTTTTTATAATCTATGCATTTTATTTATAATGTAAGAGAAGATGCAGCCATTTTTTACTTCAATGTGCAAGGCTTCCTTTGACAGCTGCTTGATATTGCAAACTGTTTTTTTTATTTTTTTTATACTTACTTTCATAATCAAACACATTGGTTTATAGAGCAAACAGTTTTATAATTTGTTGCACTGTTATATTTCTAGTTATTTACATATTGAATCGGAAGCAAATCAAAAATGTAGACTACTAACTTTTCTCTGAACCTTTTTTGGTGACAAATTAGCCTGCGCAAGCTATTAGATATTGTTAACCAACAAGCAAATAGCAAACTCTCAATCAGTCAGGTTGCATTCTTGCATGCAACAGCCACTTTTCTCCATCTAATCCATTTCCAGTGTATACAATCAAATGCTGCTCTACATTTTTCCAGTTTCACTCAGAAATGCATCACATTACAGAATTAAAATATACTGAACATGACAGTTCACACTGACTTTAACTCAAGCATGTCCCTCCAAACACTGTCAGCCTTTGCATGTAATATTGTTTTGTTAAAATAAAAAAAATAAAACCGGTTCGGACAGTCATGTACAAACCACCTCTAAGAAAACAATATGGAGACGAGAATATTACATAAAATAATGCTTATAATGAATGTGTCTTAAAAATGCTTAAGATACATGTGTATATTGTAGAGTTAGAGAAGCTATTTATCACATGGTCACTTCTGCTATAAGCTTTTAGAAAGTCTGCAATCATCGTTCAATTTAAATACAGCAGCTCAAAGCAATATGAACAACAGTAGAGCTGTAATGATATCTTTTGTTCTGTGGTGGAAGGAGAATTCATTTGTGCTATTCTGTGCTGTTGAGACTGATTGAATGTGCGTCTTGTTGAGGATTTAATTTGTGTTATTTGTTATGCTGACTTAAAGCTTTTTTTTGTGTATAAAAAAAAAAAAAACTCTCCCACTCTTTCTTGAGTTGATATATGGAACTCCATATCTGGCCTGTTTCATTTCCACAAACTTTGCCTGTACCTGCCGTTATAGGAATACACTATTATTATCAGCATGCATTTGTCAGACTGGTCTGTACATAAAGATATGAAAGACAGAAAGGGAAAAAATGGGGGAAAAGATGGCAAAAACCAAAAAGTGGTAAACAATTAATTAAGAATTATAATATAAAAATATTAAGGGGGGACGGAAAACTAAAAAAAAAAAAAAAAAATAAAAAAAACCAAATAGAAATGCTGCCTTAACTAAACAACTAACTGCAATAAGTTAAAGTTGAAGTGCTAAAGTAAAGAAATATTAATTTTTAAGTAATATGTAGGAATATAAACTTTAATAAACTAACATTAAAATGAAAAATGTGATGGACTGACATGAGGAGACCAATTCTTTACACTTTTTATTATACTAATGAATATTTCTCAGAGCAGGATCATTTCTGAAGGTCAGTTTCTTTATAGACACATAAACCCTCATCTACAAAACTACATATTGTCACTGTTGTTCCTTTGCAAAAAAGACAGCTGATTGAACACAAGTTGACCTTTTGTAGGCAAGCTGTCACATAGGAACTCACCACTAAAATCCTAATACAAAAATATGATGCTACTGGAATTAAAAAAAACTTTTTAGGAGAGTTCAAGTATTTGAAAACAACATACAAAAGCACGGCTAGAAAAAAAAAACACATGCACAATTAGTAGAAAAAAACCTTCACTTACTTAATAAGATATAGTCTTTGTGTAGCCAACTTCCTTGTGTGACCAACTTCTCTGTGTGACCAACTTCCTCGTGTGACCAACTAGCCCCAGTCTCACCTATACATAGAAAAAACTATCTATAGATATTTCCTTAAAAAAAGTAGGCTTACACAACTAGAACACACACTGCATGAGAAAACACTTTAAACATTTACATTTACATTTAGTCATTTAGCAGACGCTTTTATCCAAAGCGACTTACAAATGAGGACAATGGAAGCAATCAAAATCAACAAAAGAGCAATGATACGCAAGTGCTATAACAAGTCTCAGTTAGCTTAACGTAGTACGTAGCAAGGTTTTTTTTTTTATAAAACAGATAGAATAGAAAAAGAATAGAGCAAGCTAGTGTTGGAGGCCTTTTTTTTTTGCTTTTGTTAATTGTATAATAAATAAAAAGAAAAGTAATAGATAGAATAGAAAAAGAGTAGAGAAGCTAGTGTTAGTTCTTTTTAATGTAAATGTAGAGTGCAAGTCTAAGAGGGTACATTTTTATTTTTAAGAATAGAATTAGAATAGAGAGTGTTTGAGTTATAGGGTCAAATAAAGATGGAAGAGGTGTGTTTTTTAGCCGAATCGGCTAAAAACGATTCATGTTTTTTTATGATTTTATGTTTTTAACATAAAACATTAAACATCTACTTCTTGACTCTTAATTTAATCAGACTGCCAATAATAATAAATAATCCTAACCCTTAAACAAAACTGGATTTAATTCACTGACTAAACATGCATTTCGACCATAACAAGCATACTTCTGTTAGCATGCTACTGTTAGACAGCTGCTCAGCTGTCACAAGTAATCGCCACAACACCCATATATCATAAATCAAAAAATGACCACAAAGGAGTGACAGAGTTCAGTAACGTGACACAGTAAGATTAATATTTCCTCCAGCCTGTGCCGCCAGGCTCATTGTTTTCAATAAAATGTCACGGCCCCCCATTACATAATCACATCTGTGATTTGGGATCAAGGTTTTGATGCAATCAATGCCTATTAGAATCAGCCAGTATTGATTGAAAGCAGAGAGCTGATACCATCTCTCCATCTCTGGCCTGCTTAGATCATAATCTCTCTCTGGTCTGCGTGGGACTTGATTGGCATTAATAGGTCTGTGTGTTGCCCAGGGATGCAGGCGAGGATAATTTTTCACCACTAATAGTGTGACTGTAAACTGCCCCCAGACCCATTAGGGTCAAGGGCGGAGGTGCATCCTGCCCCCTCGGTTGTCTGGGAACAGGAAGGAACTTGGGATGAGAACTTGTGAACCAAGCAAAGTGTGGGTTTCTCATTTTTTGGCTTACTTTCGTACATTCAGGGTCACTACAGTGTTTCCCAACATATTTGACTCCAAAAGCACAAAAATGGGTTCCTTATATTGGAATGAATGAATGAATGAAATGAACGAATGAATGAATGAAATGAATATTAACATGTTAAATAAGCTATTGTTATTCTACAGTGATTCGCTTATCATATTTTAGTGTGAGTGAAACACAAACTCACCAATATTGTCCTCTCAAACTGAAACATGTTGTTTGTTGTCTGCTGCATTCGTTTTGAAATCTTGCAAATTAGCAGATATAGCTATACAGTAGGCTTCATACATTTATTTAGATGTAGCCTACTGTAGGTCCACGAGACTTATTCATTTTCAAATCCTATTTCTTACGTAGGCTATTTAAATGTAAAGACTTTTATTTTAGTTTAAAGATTTAATATAATAATTTTTTTTATAATATCCATTGTTATTGTAGGATATTACTTATTGCTATTAGATCAAATGTAAACCAAACAAGACATATCAAAGTGGCATTTGCAATTACATCTTTATTCGTCTTGCATACATATCACAAACGCACTTGCAAAATAATTAAAATATTAATATTGTAAAAATGAAATATGTATTAAGGACACCTGTAATCCCTACCACAATGTTCAAAAGGAATGCTTCTTCAATCCCTGCACAAACATTACAGCGTATTCCAGTTTAAGCATACAATGTAATATTAACCTATGCTTATGAATTAACGATTGATTGATAAAAAAGAAAAAGAAAGAAAGAAAGAAAGAAGGAAGAAAGAAAGAAAGAAAGAAAGAAAGAAAAAGAAAGAAAGAAAACATACAAGCAATAAAGATTTGGTACCAGGTTACTTTTTCAATACTATTTCCTTTTATTGCAATACAAAAAAAAAATAAAGATTATTATTTTCAATTATTTGTAATACATACAAGCAATAAAGATTTTGTACCAGGTTACTTTTTCAATGACTGTTTCCTTTTATTGCAATACAAAAAAAAACAAAAAGATTATTATTTTCAATTATTTTTAATCTTTTGACAACCCTGATATTTATATTTTAAATTAATAATTTCTTCTTTATAGGTTTAACAAAACAAAACTGAAATCTTTCCAGGCACCCCCTGCAGACATACCCTTGAATGGGAATCACAATGCTACCCTATACATGGAATTCTCTTTGAAAAATGAGAGCCAGTGTTTGTATCCTGTGGGAGTTTCCTGTGCGTTTTCACAAGGTGACATTTAAAAGACAGTTTCACACACTGCAGTTCAGCAGCCATGAGCAGCTGACACATAAAAACCTTTATCACCGTCAAACCACACGGCAGAGAAGGACCAGCATCCTCTTTATGTGTGTGTGTGTGTGTTTCAGACAGCACCGTAATAGCAGTAGAGAGCAGCACAAGTGTGTGTTGGTTGATAATGTCCTGGAGTGTGTGCATGTGTGTGTGTGTGTCTCAGACCATGATAACAGGCAATGTGCACCTGTGTTTGTGTGCGTCGATTGCTAATTAAAAGGATGGTGAAAGGTGTGCAGGTGGTTTTCAGACTACAATGTTGAATAGGTGCACCTGTGTTCATTTTTAAACAAGGAAATGTTGAATGAAATTGTCCTTCTGGCAGCATTAAATTAAGTAATTGAAATCTGATATGGATAGGTCTATCCAAATTTGCATACTTAGTGCATACACTATTCTGTCTTATTTTTGTGCTGCTGAACACACCCTCTATTCCCCATGTACAGACAACAGAGTGCATTCCAGTTACAAACAGTAAAACATGATACGAGATAGTGAAGAAGAGCACTTCCATGTTTAAAACAACATAGGTCACTGCTGTTGTCTTAAATTATGTAGTACTTTACACTGTATACTCACACTATACACTGCGTTTAACTATGCTTAGCATTTAAAGCATATTATTATTTCAATGGAACAAAGATGGGGATTCTACTAGCTTTAGCATGTCAGCTTATCTAAGTGCAAGTTCGATACTATGCCCAAAAATGGCTTTTTACATATATCGATGCTGTTTTTATGTGCTATTACCTACTTCCCTCTTCTGAAGTTGTAATTATGAGTTATCATGTTCAAGTGTTGGAAAGAACAAGAATCACGGAGGACAGCTCATTCATGAGTTCATTCTTGCCCGTTTATTGGGGAAATCTTATTAGAGCAAAAATGTATAGGAAATATTTAGTTAATATTGGATATTTAATAAATTCACTGGTAACCACATAAACATTCTGTGTGCTATCTAGATATTCTGCTTGCTGACGATACCGAAATTTTGTAAAAAGTAAATGTAAAAATGTAAATGTAAAAAGCCATTCCACTCCGGTAAGCTAACATGCTAAATTTAGCAGCAACACCAAACAAGGAACAATACTACTCTTTGTTCCATTTGAAACAGCATCACCCTTCAAAAATCCAAACGCTTTGCCAAGTATACAGTGTATAGTACATCATTTGAGACTACAGCAATGATTAGGTGCACCTGTGTTGTTTTAAACATGGACATACTGTGTGATATTGTCAGCAGAAGCATGTGGGCTTGTGTCATATATGTTTTACTGTAACTGAAATGCACTGTGTTGTCTGTACACTGGAAAACAGAGGGTGTGTTAAGTAGCATTGAGGAAGTGTAGGTGTGTGTGAGCACTGCAGTTTCCTGTTCTCAGAATGTCTCATTACGATGAAGAGGATCTGACCTCACTACTGCAGTGTGGTGTAGTCAGCATGCGTCTCACACCCTGAGAGGAGAAAGAGTCTCTCTCTTTATCTCTCTCTCTCTCTCTCTCTACACTCAGCTTCCTCCTGGAACAATATTAAATAATAATAAAGACAGTAAAAACTACATTTTTAAAATTTTTTAACAAAATGTGACAGCTTGACTGCCATGACAGTAGGGTGCTGTTATGCTTTTATTAGTGTTGTAAGTGGTTGTAAGTGCATTGCTATGAGGTTGCAAAGTGGTTCTATGAGGTTGCTTACTGGCTTATTTAAAACGGGCTCATCCATCTGTTTAGTAACCATGGGGATTTCAGTTTAAACTTGTCTGACCTTAATGTAAGACTTGTGATAGATAGAAAGTCCCTGCCCCCTGGGGCCAAATCACAGAAACAATCTAAAGTGTGATCACATTAGCTAAATTTCAGCAAACTTTTACGTCCAAAAAAATCCATTGTCTATAGTGTTGCGATATATGAAGCTCACATAGAAATCACTTTCAAACCAAACAACTTTCTGTTGGTTAACGCAAGAAATCTCCATGACCAACCTGAACCTGCAGTAAAATCTGCATGGGAAAATCTTTCGTCCCCATGCAAAATTCCAGATTGCATAAATTCCTATTAAACCTGTTGCGAAATCTGCACGGCTATATCTTTTGCTATTGCATGAATTCCTATCGAAATGAACCTCATTTAGAACACCGAACAGCCCCAGATTCCTTCTTGACTGTAATTTTACATTATTTATGTCTGAACAATAATTTGAAGTATCATTCATGTCTGTAGCACAAATGGTGCAGGAGTGATGTCAAAGTTTAATAGCAAACACCACTGAAAATAACATAGTTCCAGAGAATACTTCCTCCCTTCTTCTCTCATTAATTTGTAAAACAGGCACATCCAGTGAGTCTCTGCTTATCAAGTATGCTCTGTCAAAACCAAACTTCATCAAACACGGCCGAAGATCTCTGTTGACTCAGTAACGCTCAGTGATGATGCAATGTTTCAGCTTAATAGAATAATTGAGTCTATTTATATTTTATTGACTCTTTGAGAATAAAACACACAAGAAAACCCTGCGCTCTCTCCCCTCCACCGCCTTAAACTTCATTTATTTTTCCGCCGGCTTCTTATTATTGATAAGACACGAATTTGGCTTTATTTGAATGTAAATGAAGCCTTAGATTAACCCGGGCCGTGGATTTGAAATATTACAGATGTATTTGAAGGGAAATTAGATTTATTCCACTGATCTGATGGATTCCTCTGATGGCTTTTTTTTCTTTTTGTCCTCTTTTTTTATGATGAGCACATATTTGATTTTGGAAATGGAAACAGCGCAGCCCCTCTCGCTCCATCTGCTGATTATATCCCATGATTACTGAGGTGAAGGTAAACACAACTCACTTGATGGAGGATTCTTTGGGCCGCCGCATGTTTAGAAGATTGAAATGAGGCGACAGTGTGTCATCCATGTCTGAATTCTGGCTCTGTATTTTATCTGTCAGTTCTGTCTGACATCACTACATTATGCAATTCCAGGGCTATGCAACAATACATTACTATTTGTGACTCAGATCTCAAAAAATACCTTTCAGTGCTAAATATAAGGAACACGAAGCTACAAATTAAATAAATGCACTACAAATTAAATTCATACATACAATGACTTAAAAGGACCTGCTTTCTTATTAACAAAAATATATTCAAAAATGTTATTTAAAAAAAATCCTGATATCATAATGAAGAAAAAAAACAAAACAAGTAGCCTACTATAGTTTGGAATAATGGAATTAATAATTAATTAACTGGAAACTCAAATTAACTTGCAGAAATGTTCATTTGGGGGGGTGGATAGGATGTTATATCAGAAAGAGGACCCCTGCATAACTTATGTCATTGAGACTTATTGGCATGACTTATTGAGAATGATTAATATGTGTACCATATGTAACTGACATGTCTAAGAACTATATATACTATATATATTTAAAGGTCTTTCTTTTCTTTAACATACAGTAATATATTAAACCCATATATTACAAATATCAGTATGTAAATGTGTCTTACGACAGAGAGAGAGAACATTAGCATAAACAGTATGTTTATGCGATTGAGGAATATATAGACAGAACATTAGTGTGTACAGGTTGAGTGTATTCCTGCCTAAGGCTGTCTTTGCTCTCTCCTTCATGGCCCGAGTCCCAGCTCTCAGCCTGACCTCTACACCACATACAGAGAGCAAATGAAGAGGAACTAACACGCAGCCCTGCATCTCTCCCCTCCACTCGACAAGCCTTTCGTATCTCTCTTTTCCGCTCCACAATTCCCTTTTATCCTCTAACCATCTCTCCCTCCTCTCTCTTTTTATTGCTTTCATACCCGTGCTCACCTCATCGCTCCTTTAGGTTTTTTTTATTGTCTCCACTCACTCTTTCATATTTAAAATAGCATTTTCATGAAATCCAATTTTCTGCTCATGTTCTGCTCAAGATGAACTTGCAAGGTGTCTCAAGAACATATGTCTCTATATTCTTGTTAGCTTTTGCATTTATGCTTAATAAGAAGCACTATAAGAAAGAACAGTACATGTTTTTCAGACTAACATGGTTATTTCATGTTTCATGTGTTTTTAAGTATTTGCAATATGTTAGTCATTCATTACCTAGGTATATATCAAAGTACCGTCACAATAACATAGTATGATTTATGGTACTTTTTTGTTTGGGAAGTTAGTTTTGCAATGGTAAAAAGCCATTTTTATGAGTTATCCCACCACGTACCATCTGTTCTCTTCTCATCTCATCTCCACTTTGCTTTTCCTATGCTCAAATATTCCTTCCTTCATTTTCATGTATAAGTGTGTGTTGAAGTTGTTCGCTCCCTCCTGGGAAGTCAAACCTGTATCCATTAAAACACATTAAAAATATCTGAGACCATAAATATATATGCAAAGATATGAATGCCAACCCACAATTGAAATCCGGAGAGAGGTTTCTGGAGCTCCTCAGTGTTACATGCACAGGCACGACACACTCATAAATGGGTGGAGGGAGGGAATCTGTGGTGTTTGTGTCTAGGGTCTCATCTCTTGTCCATGCTAATGAGCGTAAAGTGACTTCACTTGCTGCAGCTGTCCGGCAGGCTGCTCAGAGTTGATTGGTGGCAAAATAAATAAAGATCTAGACGATGTGGTTTATGGATGACTGCTTCTGTCCTGAAGGCCGGAACACAGAGACAGTGAGGGTTTGTGAGGAGAACACAAATTACAATTATTAACACACACACACAGTGGGACATTAATGCATATTACCACATGAATTGATAACACTATATAACTTTGCATACTACCATTCAAAAGTTTGAGGTCAATTAGAATATTTTTTAAGAATTAATACCTTTAATCAGCAAGAATGCATTAAATTAATCTAAAGTGACAGTAAAGACATTTATAATGTTACAAATATTCTATTTAAAGTAAATGGTGATCTTTTGAGGTTTCTGTTCATCAAAGAAATCCTGAACAATCTTGGTTTCCATGAAAATATTAAGCAGGACAACTGTTTTCAACATTGATAATAATAAATGATTCATGAACACCGAATCAGCATATTAGAATGATTTCTGAAGGATCGTGTGACACTGAAGATTTGCCAGCTTGGCCATCACAGGAATATACAGGAATATTAGGCCTACTGTTTTACTGTATTATTTTTGGTTACACTTTATTTTAAGGTGTCCTTGTTACAGTGTAATTATACTACGTGTAAAAGTAATAAGTAATATTAATTAACTACATGTACTTACTATATGGTTAGGGTTTGGCTTAGGAATATTATAATAGTAAGTACATGTAACGTCTAAGAAGAACACCTTAAAATAAAGTGTTACCTTATTTTTAATTAAATAAATGCACCTAAATGTATAGACAAAGCCTTGGTAAGAGACTTCTTTTAAAAACATTGAAAAGTCTTACCAACCCAAAACTTTTGAACTTATACAAACTGTAGAGTTTTTATATTGTATGTATGTATTTTGTACGTAATGGTCTATCTTGATGTCAAAACTCTACTTTTAAAAGGATAAGTCACACAAAAATGAAAAATGTCTTCATTTACTCATTCTTATGGACTTTCAAACTTGTATGACTTTCTTTCCTCGGTTTTAATGCAGGATGTTCAATGCCGTTTTCAACACAATGAAACTGAATGGCAACCATGTCTGTCTAGCTTCAAAATGTATCATAAAAGTACCATACAAATAGTCAGAACATCTTTTATGTGCGTATTCAAATTGGAGAGTTATGAGATAACCAGTGACATTTGGCACCATGGACATCAAACCAGGCTCCAAACATTTGAATGTACACAAATAGATATTCAAATATTAATTTTTAGGTAAACTATTACCTACAAAAGAATTAGAAATAGTTTTATATGAAGTATAACATGTCACACTACAGGACAAGGCTATCACTGCTTGAAATTTCATGTCAGCTACTCACAAGTATATTACCGTCTGCCCACTCGGCACCAAGTAATCCAGGTTTCACCAAGCCCGTCCGCAGTAATTTAAAGCACACAGCAGACTAGTCTCCTCGCAGAAATAAATGGCACTCGAGTCAGTGACCCTGATCCAAACCCAGCTTCATTACACGCTCACTGAACATGGGCCCTTCTTACCTCCTCCTCAGTCTGGACTCGCATGTCGAGCGGAACATGTCTGATAATGACGGCTACCAGTCAGTCATTCAGCAACGCTCTGCCTCTGCCGCAATGATCTCTGGACCTTAAATGTGCCTGTAGTGAACAGAATTGGAATTATTTGGGGTATAAATGGCTGTCTATTATCTGTGTGTGATGGTGTGTGTATTGATGGCCTGTGGCTCGTGGTATACGTCACACTTTAGCATGTGGTAATGACAGTCCTTGGGCCACAGAGTCTCATTAAGAGTGTACACACACATACACACACACACACTTCACAAGAGGTTATGAAGAGGGCCAGCGCACTCTGAAATTGTTCTGTAAATAAGCACAGCTGAATATCTACAACCCCGACCACTGGATTCCCCTCTGGGATAGTGCAAATCTTATGTCAGACTTCAGCTGCCAGCATTTATTGGCTTGATTTGTCATTGTGCTGATGATATAGTTATAGTACAGATTAAGATATTTGTCTGTACGGTATATCGGCTCCAGCCGGGGTCGACTGTGATGATTGTTACTGTGCTGACTGGTGGGTAATAAGTTTGAGCTGGAAAGGGGATTGTGAGTGTTCATGGTGCCTACGACTAACAAATGACTCAGAAACATCAAAGATGTGTGTGTGTATGTTTTAAATGCTATTTTGTGGCATTTTGACACTTTTATGTAGAGAAACTGTACAGAGGTGACAGGAAATGATGCAGAGAGAAGGTGAGTGGGACCATTATACATCACAAGCTGAAACCAAACTCCCATGTGAGCTGCTCTAATGTTCAAGTTTGGAACATATGCACAATGTAATAATATCCAATATTCATTTTAACAGGAAACGGGTGTAGCAACTAACTACATTTTAAGATTTTGGAAACTACTTTTTGCAAGTTCTTTGGACCCTGAAAGAAAAAAAAGAAAAAGAAAAAAAATGACCACATAAAAAACAATAATGATTTTATGCAACATTTAACAGACAACTGGCCAAAATAAATAAATAAATAAATAATGAGAAATCTTTTCGTAAATCTTTTGCCTTTACAAAAAATTACCAATTGCATGGATTCCTATTAAAATGACTGGATTTCGCTGGTGAATATTTGTTGAACAGTGGTAAATGTCACCACGCTTTTGGTATGAACCAAAGAGTGTGATCTGTAATGTGAGAATGAGTCGGATGAACGTTCTGACATACAGCGTTGACATGGATGAACTGGTGGGTGAATTCATTGGCTTCGTTTTACGTTTTCTTGTTTTTCCACCACCATTACTTTGCCTTACTGATTGTTAGATAAATATTAACATAAATATGGAGGATGAGCGAAAAGTCAGATGGTAGAGGAAAACAGATGGAAGATAACTCGTGGTGAGATAACTCATATATTGAAAATGATGAATATTATTAAATATCTAACCTCTGCATGCTCACCAATCGAAATAGAGTATTGAAGAGCGCTGTGTAATATGACTAAATAGAAAACACTGCTAACCGATTTTATATTATTTCGATATTTATATTCTTGAGTCGTATTTACAGTATATTCTTAAGCAAATTAGGTTTTACATTGTGTCCTCTCAGTTTTCAGATCATTCCTAATATTGTACATTTTAATCATATAGATCTATTGAGATGTTATTTCCCCCCCAAATTAGAGTATGAACAGGTAGTGAACACACAACGGGCAGTACTACAAAATCCAGCAGTTAGCAAACAAATCCTGAAACTATTTAGCATTACTGTCTTGTCAGAATATTTTAAATGATTTAAAGCTTGTGTATTTGCATAGTGTGTGGATTCTGGTTTGCGTTTTGCACATCTAAAGCTGCACTGGATGATTTCCGAGTCCCAAGAAACACTCGAGACCAGAGCACTGACACACGGCTCACCAATAAAACACCAACACTCTAGAGGTGAGAGAGAAAGAGAAAAGCGTCTCTGCCTTTCAGTTTGCCTGAGGGAATGCTATCCACTCCATTTTTACATGAAAGACCTTTTCTGTTTTTGTGATTGAGGGCATCGGGATGGCCTGGGGGAAGAGAGTTTGTGGGGGAGCGTTGTAGAATTGGGGGTGTGTTGGATGGTAATTCGCACGGAACAGCAAAATCCAATCATCCCGGTCAGTCAAAGCGCTGAGCACACAAAAAGCTGCCGTTCTCGTCCATACAAACATGTGCGCTCTTTGGGTGGATATGAATCTGCTTTATTCGCGGTCGATTGAAGACAATGGTGCACGCCGCAGATAAGATTCCCCTGGTCTCCTCGGACAGAGAAAATAACTATTACCCACCCACCTCGACCCCCTCGAAAACATACACACGTCCCAAACGTCCCACTCTCAAGCAATGAACACAGATAAGCAAATGTCATGTTGTTCTTGAGTTAACCCGCATTCATAGCAGTCGCCGTCACTTTCGTAATCAAAATCAATAACGGCCCAAGGGCCACGAAGGAAAGAAAAAAGAAAACAAGCTAATAAGCAGATGCTAATGAGCCCCAGAGAAAGGTCAAGTCTAAACAAAAGATTTTCCTCCTTATAAATATTTAACTATGATTAGTATTACAGGAACAGGTAATTAAGCCATCAGGCATCAGGGCCGGCTACCTCTGATTGGGGTCTCATTTAAGATTAGTTCACTTGAGTGAAGGACCCCTCAACAGCCCCTAATGGGCTTCTTTTGTTTGTGAAGATGTCCAATGAAAAAAACAAACCATACGCATAAACAACGCCAATGACTTCTGTCCTGCAGATAACAGGAGGCAATGAATGTAAAAGAGCTATTTAAAAGATATGACTTGTAATTATATGGGTATTTGCATATGATGATATTGGTTTTTCAAAAATAGAGCTTCTGAAGGAAGAAAGGAATGAGATCTGAAATAGAAATGGCTGTACACTGTATGTACAAGGGGTCCCGCTTTGTGCCTGACAGGCTGATCAGCCTTACAGGCTCATATGGTAAGGGTTAGCAGTAGGTCAGGCACAAAGCAGGACACCAATGGGCCTTAGTATAAAGGCAGCATATATGACAACCCAACATGCACTAGGTGAAATCCACTTGACAGATATATTATAGGAAAACAGGAAAACGAATGAGGAGAGATTCAGGACCAAGTGGACACAAAAAGCTGGACGACTTATCAAATAGATTTTGCCGAACCCCATACTATAAACGTGCTGGAAGTTTGAATAGGCTACGTTGATATTATTAATGATTAATCACTAGATCTCAGTCACCATAGATAACCTACGAAAAATTAGAATACAAATTATTTTATCAGTGTTGTTATTGTTACCTTCATCTAAAATGAACTACTTCAATTGAAATAACACTAAAAATTGAACGAAACCTAACAATTGATTAATTGGCAAATAAGTTGAAATAATGTAAACTAAAACTGAAACAAAAACACAGCTAAACATACATTTTAAATGATTTAAACAAAAATATAGTAAAATGCAAAAAAAAATTACAAAAACAAAACTACAACTTAAAAAAAGCAAACTGATAAAAATATAAAAATAAGCGTACAAATAAATCTAAAAATAAGCTAATTCAAAAATATTGTTCTAATAAATGTTTTTAATAAATTATTTTATATAATTTTTCATAATATATTACAAGTATATAATTAAAAGTATATAAACATTAGACTACGAATTCAGATTGAATGATTACAGGACTATAGGTTATGATAACTAATAAGGATGAAAATATAACCTATATATTATGATAATGAATAATGAATATGTATAAAGCTATATAAAGCTACTTGATGCTAAAAAACCTCTTTAATAAAAAAAATATTAATGCACGATTAGTAAGAGCATAAGTATTCAATAAATGTGTTGAAATTAGATTTAGTGCCATCTATGGTCAACAGTACAGCCACGAGGAAGGGTCAAGAGTACCCCCCTTCACCTGGAGCTGACAAATATATGCCGTTTATGTGTGCAGGTCAGTCCACGAGGATGGCTGTATGTTATCGCTCTTGTGCTATAACACACACACACACACACACACACACACAAAAGCAGGTGTGTGTGCAAGCTCATCATAAAGGGAGTAGTTCTTGGAATCCCAGCGCTCTTAGCAGGAGGATGTGAGGGAGCTTTAACACGTCTAACAGAAATTACACAGCTTTGCAGGTGAGTCAAGATGGAGACGGGTTTATTCTTCTCCACAAATTCCCTTGGTGGAATCTCCCAACCTCGAGGCACAAACCAATAAAAGCGGACAAGAAAGCAGTCATATACCAAGCGATAATGCTCCCGCCTGCATATGTGTGTGTCTCAGAGGAAAAAGAGCGAACGATTCTCTTGAGACAGACACTTGACATTTGTTGAATCAGACAATATATTCAGAATGTGTGACCGAAAAAAAGAGAGAAATGAATCACTTTTATCTTTTCTCATTCCAATCTCTCATTATGCCAAGTTTATCAACCAGTTCCGGTCCGGTGTGACTCTGTAAACTTGTTAAATAGAAGCATATCTCTCCCCTTCCCATGCCACGCAAATAAAAAAAGGGGGTTGTGTAGGATTAGGGCAGGGAAGAGGACATTACTGCCTTGTAAAAGGGACTGAAGACATTTCAGCGCTCCTCAGAGGGAGGGATGAACAGCAGAGAGTACATGAGCGGGAGGGGGGCAGATACACTAGCAGAGGAAAACATTCAAATCCCCTCAAAGGGAAAACCAGTTTTCCAGTCTCACAGTAAAAGGGATTGAGAGTCCACACATGGATAGGTTTATGTTCAGTACACTCTGCCTACAAAACAGCAGCTCAGAGAGAGAAAAGTATATGTATACTGAACGCTTGAGTCAGTGTGCACCTGTGGATCACTGACATTTACACACTGGCTCTACCTGTCAAATTACCACAAGGAAGCTGAAAGCTTGTTACTTTAAGTCGGCATGCAAATTAAATTCACCCTATCCATGTTCTAAATGCATGGTATTGATCTTATTGTGAACAACACATCTACGCATACATTTCATTTTTAAAAAATGTTTTGATTTTGAAATCTAAAAATGTCAAATCAGGACCTGGTGAAAATGGCAAGACTTCTCTCTGGTGATGCACGCTGGACTTTTCCAATCATTTAGTCCAATTAAACCCGCCCCCTTCCAAGCTTTTGTTCATCTGCCTCCATTTTAGAGTGCAACACCCACATCTCAAGATCCAATTTGCATGCTTGCTTGGATGCTCATCACAATACTGAAGATCTGTTGCTGCTTCATTGTGACTTTAAAGGTGAGTGCATCATTTTTGTAATTTAGTGACTAGCATAAACAGCATTGCAAAAGTAATATCTCCCTGCATCTGTATATGCATACTTTCCTACTATATCGTATGCAAAAATTGTATGCCAAAGAAGTATATCCGATTACATAGTATTCGAAACACAGCAGGCGAAAAGAACCTGTATGACCTACTGCTTTCGGCAAAATTCAGAAGAACTGATGAACACTTTACTATCCCATGAGGCCACGGGAGAGAAGTCGTGAATGCTGGGAGAGCAATGCAACTGGTGTCATAATCAAATAAAGTGGATGGAGTACGTCAAGATTGCATTGATACTACACAAATATAATAATAATACTACGCAAAGTAAGTTCTTCAACTTACACAGCTACTGTTTCCATCCACCCATTCATATTTCCATCCATCCAATGTCTGTAAGGCCTATAAACCTTGAAATTCCAAGGTTAAAACTTTTTTCAAAACTTTCTTTTTTAAAACAAGCCCATTTTTAATGCTTTACTTTTCTATACTTTTATTTTCTAACCTTTCCTTTTCTGGTTAAAAAATATTTTTTTCTTGAAAGATCAATCCAAGTCAGTTAACTCGACAGCCATATTTGCAACGAGTCCAGATAGCAATTTCGGGCATGCAAGACCTACTCCTATCTACCTAAATGGGCAAATACTAAAATCTCAACTGCTGCCCAAATTCATGTTTAATCAACACATTTCAAATGAGCGGCAAATTCTCACATGAACTGACTCATAAATGTTGTTTTAACGCTCAAATATTCGAAAAAAGGTTTATATTTCGGGTTGGTCCAGCCAATGCATAATGCCATAAGCCATTCCAAAATGTACATCTCAAGATACTGAACGTTTCTAACAGGAGCTTTCAACAGCAGTTGCAGTGATGTGATGACGTAACCAATTGCTGATTGGCCCTTTTATTTAAAGACTAGACTTATTCTGCCAAATTGCATATGCACTTTCTACATTTATGGTAATGAGTGGTTTATATACAGTCTTTGGTTCAACTCTCATTATTTTTTTTTAAAATTCGAACTGTGTTTCTGTACCCTGTTTGCTACATCAATCCAAATTAAATCCAAGGAATGAATTTGGAACCTAAAAGGTATTCTTAGTTTAATTCCAAATGATCATGCCATTTCTCCAACAAAAGCACTTTATCAAAAACATTTAAACTTCGGGAACTAGTAAAGTGGAGTAAACTAGCTATTTTTGTAACTTTCCAGTCTTCAGTTCACTTTAGATGAGTTACAGCATTAAGGAAGACAGAGATTTGTAGCCCAGTAAAGAAAGTTAAACTTCTATCAGCACATGCCACACTCAGGCCTCTGCTGTGACTCCTCCATTTTCCTCCCACTGAAAGGTTCATCCCTCACAAACACGCACCCCGAGACCAGGCACTCACACACCTTCAGCCCACAAGGTCACTCTCCTGTCGCCAAGACAGCAGCACTGAAGTTCATTATCGTGTCCCTAATCTCAGGAGGAAGTATGCATGTTGACTGTAACCTTGGATTCCCTTGATCTCGCGCTCTCTTGCAGACACACGCAAACTCATCACTTCATGAGTTTGAAGAGGGTTTTTAAAGATAGCCATACATGGGAGAGAGAAAGAGAGAGTGAAAACAAGCAAACACTCTAAACTTCGTTCCAAACACTTAGTAATCAACATTAAGTGCGACACTACTAATTAACACTAACCGAACATAAGTTTAAAATGTCAGGAAACATGTCTATCCACACCAAAAGTTCTAAGCTTTGTACCTTATTTACCCCTACAATGTTCATAGTAGAACCTTAAGGGTATATGCTACTATTCTAAGGTACTAAAATTAATCTTTTAATGGTAGATGAGGTACAAAATTGTCGCTTAAGGCTTCTGCCCCAGTGAGAAGAGTTGTACTGTTAAAGGTACAATGTTTGCACTTTTCTTTTTTCTGACAGTGTAATAGAAACTGCTCAGAACCTCTCTAAAACCTCCAAACAGACCACTCTGACCAGCTAAGGGAGACTCGCTACAGTATGACCAACAAACCAGTTTAGGCTTTAAACTAATTTGCTGGTCATAGCTGGTCAGACTGGTCTGTTTGGTGGCTTTACAGAGGTTTTGTTGGAACTTCGAGCTGGACTGCATACCCCAAAAGCATCGTAAGCCCAAGCTGATCGTACCGCCATTGGTTTCAATGGTCTCCGTGTACTGAACTTAGGATACTTTGGGAAACCATCCCGGATGTAAACCACTAAAATCATTCTCGCCTTCCTGGGAACGGTAGACCAGCTTACATCGTATAAAACCAGCAAACCAGACTGGTTCAAGATGCATTGTTTCCTAGCAGGGCGTCAAACAAAACATGTAGGTTTAATTTGCAGTTATTTGGACCAATGAGATTTCACACAGAGTTTCCTGTTGTCATTTAAGTGAGGGCTCCCACCAGAGCCATTGCCACAATTTTACGCAACTCATTTTACTCTAGTAATGTGAGGTATTTCCATGTATAACAGAATATTCAAAAAACAAAAACAAAACAAAAAACGGATAGCAAACTGTGACTATGAAATACCGAAACAACACAAAATTATACAAGTTACTTGGCTATTGGTTAACATAACTATTGGTTTATATTACGAGAACTAGCTCAGAGATTAAATATTAAATCTGCTATGTAAAACTAAATACATAAATAAGAATAATTATATATTAGATATATCGGGTATATATATATATCTTTATATGGGTGATATAGATATACAAACAGAGGAGGATTGTAGTTTGAGAAAATACTATTTCAGTCTTTCTACTTAGAAATGTTGACTTAATTTACTATTTTCTTTGTAATTATGTGAAAATGACTAGTAATTTCTGAGCAAAAATAGTTTAAAAGGACATCCTACACCATTTTTTTTTCTCCAGTGGAGAGACTTCTTTCAAATAACATGCAACGACACATCATTCACAATAAATCCAGGAATGTGGATTAATATGGTCAATTATGATTTTATGTTCATTTTAAATTTCATTTTGCGTTGGGACTGAGATTGAATCTTTCTTATCCACTTAGTCAGAATCTCACTCTCTCACTCCTTTTACCTGCACAAAGTCAACGAGACTCTCGTTTATGCATTATTTAGCCAAATTCAATTAATTCTACATGCCCCATTTTGCCTGAATTACATTAGCAGCAATTAAAATAAATGTTCCAGCCATATTTAACAGGTCAATTAAAATAACCTTTTGGGCAAATGGGAAAAAAAGAAGCAGCAAAGGACCTGTTAAACTTTTCAGGAGACAAATGACCGGAGCGGTTATTATATACAGTGGAGCTCCTTGTGCACAAGAGAATGAAAACATTATTTATCAGCAGTTGATCCAAATGAAGAATTATTCCAAGATGGTGTCTTAGCTAGTGGCCCTGAGGAGAGCAGACCGCAGCGCAGAGTGGGTGAAGATAGAGAAAGTCTGCAGTTTATAAATTATTTGGAGAGCATGTTAGAGAATATAGCGTGCTAATGAATAGAGCCATCAGGCTAGCAGAGCCCATGGAAAGGACTGCCATCTGCCTCCCCATTATAATAATGAACTCTGTCGCCCCACGGCAGGGCCTGTGTTCTACAGGTGCACAAAACCAGCATTATATACCAGAATGTCCCAGCAAGCTCCGCCCCTGGAGCACCTACAGTAGATAGGTTATTCACACCTCATTGCTTAGACAAATGCAAACTACTGCTCTGAGAACAAAAAAAAAAAACAACAAGTAGCGTTACCCTCAGTTATATCGAATATTCACTAATATTTTAAACTTGAATGTGTGTATAACTCATTCCAAATTCAAAATTAAACCTAATTAAAGTGTCTCTGTCAATTACATAACAGCAGCAACAGGTTTATGAGAATGCGGACAGGAAGAGGAACAAATTATTATATTGAACACACAATTTAGTAACTTTTAGGGAACAATTAGTAAATCTTTTTTTTTTTCCTCCTGCATGTCATGTAAAAGATATGGATATTAGATGAAAAAACTAAATGAAACTTTAATATTTGGATCTGAAAGAAAAGGTTACAATTTAGCACAAAATGTATTAATTGGGAGAAAGTCAACTAAACTTAAATAGTAATATTGAATAAAACTGACTATAATGTAAAACGAAAAGCTAACTCAAAATAGATAAAACCATAATAGTCTTACTAAGAATACTCAAATAATACTAGCTTCAAAACACAGGGAAGCACTGACTCTATTCTAGTCCATTAGTTTTAATGGGTAAATACTGTTTGAATCACATGAGGGGTAAATGATGACAGAATTTTTTTCATTTTTGAGTGAACTATACCTAGATAATTAATATAAGACCATTCATATACTAGTGTATCTGATATTTTCATCTATTTTTCATAAGTTGTCAAATGTGCATTCCCCAGACTTATGAAAAATAGATGAAAATATCAGATATACCTAGATAATTAATATAAGGCCATTCATATACTAGTGTATCTGATATTTTCATCTATTTTTCATAAGTTGTCAAATGTGCATTCCCCAGACTGTGACATAAACTATAGGCTGACTACGTAAACAAACAAACAAAAAAATTTAATTCATAAAAAAAAAATGAATTACCAAAAAAAATCATATTTTTATAGTTAATTTTGGAGCCCTTTTTTTCTGTTGGTCATCATCAACCTCAACTGCAGGAAAAAGAACAGCATGAACATTCTTCAAAAGGATTTTCATTTTTGTGTTCCACAAAGAAACACGCCCTACAGTGTTAGAAATGAATAAGGGTGCGCAAATGTTACAATATATTTCTTTTCCTTGGTGAACTATCGTTAATGATAGCGGATCCGGAAAATGATGGTCAGTTGTCGTTACATACCATAAAGCCAAGTTGTTAGTTTCAAGGCGTAAGTACCTGAGAAGACACAGAGAGTAGTTCATCCATATCCCTCTTTGGAGAAACTCTCTCGATACAAGCCTGCAGAGAAACTGCACACGCCCACCACAGGCACCACTAGAAACTATCAAAAGAAGTAGAATAAGGAACAATCCCGAGTAAAGTATAAGACTTAGGAGTTTCCCCTGTAGCGTGCTCTGAGGGGAGTATGATACGCGAGATCTGTCCCTGAGAGGAATACTTCTTTACAGAATGCCGATTTAACCTCTATTGTCCTGAGAGGCATTGTGAGAAACTCAAGAGGCCTGATAGACAGCCAACTTATGTGGCAAGATGTCAATGTCAAAAAGGTAGAATGAAAAGACTAGGCAGAATAAAGGGGCATGGATCCATATATAGCGCACCGATGGAAGGATCATACGGATTACAGTAAACAGCAAAATGGAGAAGCTATTTTGACAATGAGATAACAGATATAAACGTTTCTGGACGATACATACCCACAAACATGTTTTAAAGTATTGGTTTACCCAAAATGAAATGTACAGTGCAGGCAAGCGTTTAATCGCATCCAAAATAAAGTTTTTTGTTTACATAATATATGAGTGTGTATTGTTTATATTTATTATGTATATATAAAATACACACACACGCACGTATATATTATACAATAAATGTTAGTTTATATCTTCAAATATTTTTATATCGTATAATAAAAGATAAGAATATAAATTATAAATACATGGTACACCATGTTTCTAATATATCACTGATGTGGGCTGCAATTTATATATACATAATACTGGTACACAGTAACACCATAATTAGTTAACCTTTTTTTTATTTGTGGATGCATTAATCGCGGATTATCATTTGACGCACAAAATAAGCTGAGCTCTCAGCTAATACACAAAGTAGATGTTTGTTTCTTTTCTTCAT
The DNA here is from genome assembly GCA_018155175.1 of Sinocyclocheilus anophthalmus. NCBI lineage: Eukaryota > Metazoa > Chordata > Actinopteri > Cypriniformes > Cyprinidae > Sinocyclocheilus > Sinocyclocheilus anophthalmus. The sequence goes on from JADLZN010002580.1 coordinate 69,856, forward strand.
TGAACAGCTTTGAGGAAATTGAGGCAAAACTCACTTGCGCACCAATGTCCTTGCAGTGAATGGGTGCTTAATGTTAACAGCTGATAAGATAAAAACATCACAATAAACCACGTGTAATCCACACAACTCCAGTCCAGTTAATTAATGTCTTGTAAAGTGAAAATTTGCGTGTTTGTAAGTTGGTTCCAGGTTTTTCCCATAATACTTCTTTCTCCAGCGAATAATCATCTCATCTGAATCGAGAAATATGCATTGATCAAACACCATTTACAAGTGAAAACCGTTCTAAACGGTTTATATGACAATATGTCGCTAGGATGTTGATGTAGAGAACAACAGCCGATAAGAATTTTTCACCTGTATAAGCGTTATTGTGCATTAAGGAGCTGGTATCGTTTTGCTAGAAGCACGTTAAAAAGTAAAAACACCTTAATAATTGATTTTTATTATTATTTTACAATCATGCAGTTTTTTTAATTCACAATATGAATTGTGAATTCACAATATGAATTGTGATTGACTAGAGTCATGGATTAGTTGTGGATTATTGTCTTGTTTTTGTAATTTGTTTGGACTCTCATACTGACGGCACCCATTCAGATGATCCATTGGTGTGCAAGTGATGTAAAGCTACATTTCTCAGAATCTTTTCTGATGAAGAAACAAACTCATCTACAATCTTGGATGGCCTGAGGGTGAGTACATTTTCAGCAAATTTTTCATTTTTTTGGGTGAACTATTCCTTTAAGGAATTAAAGCTAGGTTCCTTTTGACTTCGATGTGCTCACTGACAACGTACTGACTGACAGGGTCTCTGAGAATTCAACCATTCCCCAGATGCTTAAAAAAAAAACCCTTGGCCTAGAAATTGTGATCATTGTTGGTGCGGATCCGACCAGCCTTGGCATCACCTGAAGAACGCCTTCCTTTAGTCCCTGGTCCAACGTCCCATACCTTCATAACTGTGTCTGGAGTTGCAAACATTGGAGGTGTGTGGTCGTTTGGTGGGTGTATATGAAGGAGAAAGAGGGATCCAGTAAGAGTTGTAATGTTTTGTTTTGGCTGTTTTCAACCACCAGGCACAGAGAATGTTCAGACTGACCTGGGGAGGATTCTCAGGGCTGGCACTTTATAATGTGTATATGTGTACCTGGGGAAGAGGGGTTTAGCCTGAACGTGAAGAGGCATTTATCACTGGCTCTCCACATACTGGATCACACTGCATAGTCTGACGGATACATTTAAAATGGTGAGGAGAATGAGGGATGGAAAGAGATATAAGATAGAGAAGGCTCACTGCTTTATGATGCAACGGCTCTATCAACGGCCTCAGTTCTTTTGCAGTTCTCTCTTCGGTTTTTTTTTCCCCAATTCTCTATAGCCAAAAAGGTTTTCATGATCTTCCTATCGTACAACCAATTTCTCAAAAAAAATATATGCATTATTTAACTACATTTATTCATACGAGATCTAATTTAATATTTGTATGGAACAAAGAGATCACTTAAGACGAACTGACATAAAATTATAATTAAAATTTATTTGGAGTATTTCTTTATTGTACAATGCACATTTCTTAATATTATGCCTACCATGTGCTTTTTTAATATCACTAACAAGGATTGTACGATCTCTTTATAATCTTTAAATGTTAGATATTTGAAGTGAACCTGAAGTACACATGGAATAGTTCCACTTTAGCACAATCAAAAATACATAAGTATATCTTTAGTTGGACCTCATCTCTAACTTCTGCACAATTAAAGTACATTAATCCACCAAATGATTTGATTCCAATTTGCAGACTTTTCAGTATACCTTGACGCATGTTAATAGTATAACAAAGTACAATTGCAGGTTTTTTATGAAGCCATAATCTGTACTGTATTTGTACAGGATAGCTTCACAAAACAAATGTTTGCAAATAAATAGTTTTTTTTTCTCACTAGGGAATGTAACAAACTGCATTGTCATTACGTCCTTTAGTAAATAGTACTAAGTATTAACCATCTTGAGACATTTTAAAAAATGGCACAAGGCTTAAAAATTTGATACACGATGTAACAGCTAACGACTTGATCTGATATTGTTTAAGTTTTGATTAATTGATCAGAGAATTAGATACAATTAGTCAATACAAACCGTTTATTTTTATGGCTCGTAAAACTATTTTAAAAAATGCCGCATCTTATTGCCAAAGCGTGTCTGATTCAGATATAGTGAGATTCAATATTAACTCTAAATGTAGTAAAATAATTCTAAATAATAAAATAATTTAAAAAAGTAAAAAAAAAAAACAACAACCTCTAAACATTTTATAAAAATGCTGCACTTAAAAAATTCGGCATAAGAACTGATATATAGCTAGATGGGATCTGATTTGATTATATGTGGAGCAATTTAAATAACTGTAGTAAAATAAATTCTAAATGGAAAAAGCATTTAAAAACACGGCATTTATGGCACAAAACTGAAAAATAGCGAGACACAACGTAACGTAGAAAACCAGTTAAAAGAAATAGCGCAGACAAAATGTATGCGATTTGACTGAACAAGGCAAAATCTCATTCAATTGCAAAATAGGATTTGTAGGCTTTTATATAAAATATCGTGATTATTTCTGATTAATGAATTGCCATGTAGTTAATTCGTTACATGCATTTAATCATGCCCTAGTATTAAGACAATGATAGGACACAGTCAGAAGTGGCTTAGGGTTTGAATTGTTTATTCTTTAAAGCAGATCAGGGGATCAGGCCTGACCTTTTTGTGTGAACGACGAGACAAAAAACGGTAATGAACATCACACGCAAAAACACAACGAACAGCTGGAGGATGTGACTAGTGCAATGGGAAGTGTGATGGAGGATTGTGGTGGGTTAGCAGGGTGGATCACAGGATAAATGACGCTACGCAACCAGACCGACCAAATCTAGAACCAACTCAGAGTTCTGGGATTCTGTTGTGGTTGGGTCTAGATTGGCCTAGTGTGGACAATATTTGGTGTCTAGTTCAGTTCTCTTCACTGTGTGCTATTCTGGTTCAGGTGCTCAGAACCTTAGAGTTCCACCTACTGTATGATCGCCGCTGCTTACTGATTCTGTCCATTTCAGAAATGGATACCAGTTTCCCCTTTACTGGATAAAGGTGAAATAACAGGAAGGAGGTAGAAAGGTAAAAGTGATGGGAAAAGGGAATAGGAAAAAAGGAAGGTTCAAGGGTATCTAGCTCTCAATTCACTGCAGATTCTGCTTCAGGTCTGCTCAGGTGTGTCTCTGGGTGGCATCTTTCCTTGGCAACAGTCGATAAACGGTGAGATCACAGATACAAACTTCCACTCTTCCTGCTCAGAGACTTAACCTCCAGTCCTCAACTTGTCCTAGACAAAGACAAAAAGACAAGAGTGTGTGTTAGGAAAAAAGCAAGAGATGCAGTGGCACGTTTCCACAGCATTTGCATGCAAATTCACAAGGAGAAAGAGAGAGTTCAAAGAAAAAGGAGTGAATGTGAGTGCATGTGTGCATATTCTTGAGAGATGAACCACACGGCAAACCACGGTGGAAGCAAAAAGCCCCAACACAACCAAACGCAAACATGTGGCTCTTTCTTCCCGTCAATACGCATCTCTCACAGCCTACTGCACCCGATAACAGGAAATAAGAATCCCTAGATTGAGAGAAGGAGAGAGAGCACAGGAGAGAAGGAGAGGAGAAGATAGACGGGCGTCACGGTCTGTCGTCAAGACTATAAAAAAGGAAGAAGCCATAGAGACGTTTTGAGAGAAAACAACAGATCTGTCCTTATTTGAACTCTCATTAATTGCAGCTGCAACCATTTTATATAATCATACATTTTTCCAGAAAAATTGGATATTTGGCATTAAGAAAGTAAATGAGGACTTTTTGTTCACGCTGTTCTTTTCCATACAATAAAAGTAGATGGTGACCAACTTTCAAGCTGAAAAATACATCATAAAAGTCCATGACATACTATAAAAACAGTCCATATGAATAGTGTGTTATATGCCAAATCTTCTGAAGTCATATGAGTAATTTATGTGAGAAACACATGCAAAAATGCAAAAATCTCTTTAATCTTATTTATGGCACATATAGACATGCAAAGCACCAAATTTGAAGATGTGCATATATAAATAATTTTTTGTTATTATTAACAAAACTAAAACTATTAAAAATATATTTCAATAAATAATAATTGATAAAATTAATTGCTATATTAGGGATGAAAACTTAAATTAAATTAACTTATTTAAAATGTTGCCTTGCCACTATGATACTAAATTATATTCACTTGAAGTCTTAAATTACTAAAAATCAAGACAGAAAGCTTTTAAAGCTAAATGCAATATATAAAATGTGTTAGGACGGCTTAGTATAGGGACCAACTGCTTATTAGCATGCCTATTATTAAAAATTATTATGTAGGTATATAAGCACCATATTCTGCATGCCCATATCCTACACCTACTCTACCCAATACCTAACTACTACCTACTAACCTATCACTAAGCACAAATTAGAGGAGTGAGGCAAAATCGTAGTAGGGTTCTGTTAATGGCGAGATTGGAGCCTAATAAAGTGTGACCAGAAAACAATACTACACTAATAAAACACACAATAACAAACACTAAAAGTAGGGATTAAAAAGAAATGGCAAAGGCAAAAAAACCAACAACAAACACTCCAAGAAAATAAAATATACTCTATAGTGAAAATAATAATAATAATAAAAAACCTTGGTCACCACTTACTTTTATTGTATTAAAAACAGCAGAGTAAATCATCTCTTTTTGTGATCAGAAGATATACAATATAGGCGTAAATAAATCTTTAAGGCACTGCAATAAGGCAATGCATTTCTGTATCTCTCTCACGCACTCACTGTTTATTTTTAGCATGATTTCATAATGCTAAAAATATGCAAAAAGTTCTAGACTAGAGAAAACCACTCGAACAGGTGGTGGCATTTGTCCCAAACCTCTGAAGGACACAAGTTTGAGCCAGTGAAAAATAAGCCTTGGCACAAACAGATGCTGTAGTCACAAACACTTCCACTCTTTCCGATAGAGTGGACGGCAGTTGAGAGAAGAGAAGAGTGAGAGGGAGGGAGGGTGAGGAGTGTTTGACCACGCGTTAGGAATAAGAAAGAGCGAATGAGAGATCGCTGGCGATAAAGTAGTATTCATGGTGCTTTGAGAGGAAGAGGGCGTATACTTTATCTCTGGGCTCAGGGCACTATCGGCTCGAGGTTGTACCGCAGTCACTGCTTCACAAAGTGATGGAAGAAGGAGAAGAAGGTCACAGCCAAAATATTATCAGTCCAGCAAAGATAAACCATGGAGTAATTACATCCACAAAGCCACAGCCGTGACCGATCACAGTTGTTACCCTCTCTACTACTCAGGCCGTATCAGGGGAATTCATTCCTCTTTGGCTCTTTAGCAATGGTGACCACTGATTAGAGCCACTCTATCTAGTCTTTCAATAAGACTTGTTTATACAAATATACAGAGCTATCCGGTCCTTGTTCTCTGAAATCGACAAAGATAAGATCCTGAGGGACTTCCAGATCCAGACAGCCAAGCAAGGACTGGACAGCATATCAGACATTGTGATCTACAGTGGCGATAGATGGAAGTCAAAAATGCCAGGGATTGAAGGAGAACCTACCAAACATAGCAAGTCAAAGCCAAGGTCACAGGGTGTCCAATCAAACATTTTGGTGGAAAATTAATTGTTACTTGGTAGAAAATTTAGCTAAATTAGACTGATGCCAGCATGGAAAGGTTGCTTGACATGCCCACATCCTTTAAAATCAAAACAATGCAAGTCAAAATATTACAGACCAGACAAAGCATTTTTTAATCTAATTTCCTATGATAAACACTATTTGATCTAATTTACTATGATTATATTTCACCATAGCTTATTTAGTTTGCAAATAAAAGTTTGGGTTCTGATGTTAAGACAATAAATACACAACACATCTCTTATGCATAGTGATGATCATGCAAACAAAATAAAAAAAACAAAACAAAGCCTACAAGAAAAAAAACGAAGAAAGAACAAAAAATAAATAAACAACCAAAACACAGAACAACAAAACAAAACACAGAACAACAAAACAAAACAAAACAAAGGAAAAAATGTGTAAAGATGCACAAAAAATACTCTTATGATGATTATTTTAATGAATTGGTCAAAAATACACAGTGTAACAAATTACACACTGAATTGTGTCAAGCATTCTCAGTAGTTATTCGAACCTATTTCCGCTAGCGATTTATTCTTTTTTTTTAAAGGTAATTGCGACATTTTATTTCACAATTCTGACTTTTTTTCTCACAATTGCGAGATTCTGACTATTTCTTCCAAATTGTGTGATACAAACTCATATTTGCAAGAGAAAAAAAGTCAGAATTGTGAGATGTAATAATCAGCTTAGCCAGTCAGAAGTCAGAATGGTTAGAGTAAAAATCACCATTTAGTTTAAATACTATTTTTTTTTTTATTCAGTGGCGGAAATGGGCTTCCACAAGTAACTGAATAATACATTCAAAAAAGTGTTTTGCTGAAGTAAATGGTAGCTGTACAGCAAACCATAGCTCTTCATATATTCAAAATACACATATTTTGCTTGGCTGCACAGCCCTCCATCCCTTTCTCTCACATATATACAAATCGCATAAGCAGTTTAGCTATTTTGTTATCTGGCTGTTGTTTTTTGTTCCTGTGTGACTAATAAAAGTTTATTACACAGGTAACCTCTGTTCCTCACAGCCGAGTCAATAAAATCATAAAATACCTCATGCCATTATTGGAATCCATATTAAGTTTACCAAACAGCAATACTAAGAACAGGCCTGCGCACAAGAACATGCATATATGCAAACACAAAAACACGAAAACATTAGAGATGCTAAAGAAGTTACAGGTAAATTTGGCGCATACACAACAATGAATAAAACATCTCTTTATTTACATGATGTATTGCTTAAGTGCGGCAGAATTCACAGCGCTGCTTTAAACTAATACCCCAGAGGAAAACACTCTTTCGCTCTCGCTCCCCAAACTGTGCTGTTGTAAAAATCTAATGGAAAGACCCATCTGAATATAAATTGTGTTTGCATGGAATTGCTGGAGTGTGCGGAGGAGATTTTCGGAGAGGGTCGGTCCAATGCTGCCCATTTCCATCCTTGCATTACGGAATGCGGACCAGGGATGCTGCAACGGGGGATTGTGGGACGACGCTATTTAAATGACACGTCCCTGTTCCCACTTACTTCATTTAACACACACTTAGGCCTGCACCAAGAACAGCAGCTGTCAGCTGGTATTATGGAAATGAGTCTTTCGTCTGAGCCTACAATTTAGAGCGAACTTAGTGGCGCCTGTAGCCAAGCGGAAAGTGAGAGAACACTGGGCAGAAGTTTGGATTTGCAAATGGAGGTGCGGGTCAGGCAGAGAGTGTGTTATTACAGGGCTTGGAGAGAACAGCAAGGCTGTTTCACTGGATCTTAATGCTGTGGGCTAAAGAGCAGCTGTAGATACTAATTTGTACGTTGGGGTTGCTGGGAACTGGTAGAACATACAAAACAGAAGACGCACACACTAGAATGTGTCTTAATACATACTACTAGCACTATGTGCAAACGCGGCAAAAGTTTTTGACTTACATGAGTGAAGATTTAATTCAATTCTTCTACAACCTATTTTACATTTATATTAAAACATTAACATTTCATATTATATTGAAACATTTCTCATGTGTTCCAGAATACGGTCTCAAAATGTATTTTTTAAGTAATTTTTAAATTTATTTATTATATATATATATTAGTTTCTCTTTTGATAGTAAAGATACCCGACTGATAGGCATATTTAATAAAAGATTATATTATATTAAATTAAATTCTATATATATTATATATTTTATTTTTTTAATAATGTTACATTCATATAATTTTTGATATTATTATCTCTATATCTATATATATAATATAAGTATACTACTAAATAAAATTTAATATATACTCGAGTTAGAATCTTATTCTACTTTATTAAACTCGCCATTCTGGAAAATATTACATTTAATCGCTTCTAAACTTTGTGATAAAATCAAAACACACAAAAAACCTTGTTAACAGATAAGTTTTGATCGATTCACTATCAACTACAACTATCCCTCAATTTTGAAAATATCAGCAATAAACACAGACCCACACTCCAAGTATTTTACCTGTTTTGCACTGTTACACACTTCTGCATGTACGAACGATGTTGTGCACGCAGAGTTTTCTCCAGCAGGTTCTCTGTATCAATCGAGTCTGCCCACTGAGGTCGGTGCACCAGTACTAATTCATATCGACTGAGAGAGAGAAGAGAGCACAAAAGTAAAAGAGGGAAGAAGGATAGATAACTGAACAGTCAGAGGCAGCTATATTTCACAAATGAAGTGTGGTCATACCATCATAATACATTTTTTCCCATTGTTATAAACCGATCCTGTGGCAGTGAAACGAGCTGTTAAATTATATCTGCTTTGTTTTCACAAGTACACACAGATCACTCACTAATGCATAGCAAATAAGGATGGTTCAGATAGTTTTGGCAGCATAATGCACGTTGAATCCAGTGCTGGAGGTCTACGATGCCCGCTTCAAGACTACATCAGCCGTAGAAGGCCGGCAGACATCCTGATCACACATATTCAACCTACAATCAACCTATCCAATAGGTTTTTATAAAGGCTGTACAGTTCTCACCCTAAAACTCAAACCTAAATGAACGTTTTGCATTTTACAATAGGCCTAAAGAAAACAACTATGTTACCTAATGTTTTATCCAATTTTTGACTTTTGATTACCTTCACATATGTCTCCACATGAATTTGTCGATTAGTTAACTTCTGCTGACAGTTTTGGTCCCTAAGTACGCTAAAACGAGCCACCCACACGCCCACCCACCCAGACAGTGAAAGCCATTATTATCATGCAGCTTGTGTCTCTGATGTGTAGAGTCTCCAGTGGCACGATGCTCCCCTACTGACACACACACACACACACGGCGTCTAAACCCCCAGCTGTACCATGTGTCTTGCCCCCAGTCTGCAAACCGATAATCCGATACAATATAATTGTCGTGGTTACGCAATATCAATTTAAGATTTTTTTTGGACAAAAATGTTCGCCTTAAATGTTTGAATGACTCCCAATCTATCTATCATCTATCTATCTATCTTCTTCGATCCTTTCTTTTTTTTTCTTAATGTCCGTCATTTCACAATGGGAGGATTGCTATGGATTGCTCTGGGGGGGGGGGGGGGGTATGACATGGCCTCTGACCCTGACAATGAAATATATACTAGCGCTAAAAGTTTGTAATACTAAGGATTTGAAATTTGTTTGTGACAGAATCTCTTATGCTCCCAGGCTGCATCTATCGAATACATCTAATATGTGTCAAATATGTTCAGTTTTACCATCTTACCATTTAAAATCTTATATTTTTTATATATTTTAAAAAGTATATGTCTAATCGTATTTTCAGCATCATTACTCCAGTCGTTAGTGTCGCTGATCCTTTAGAAATCATTGCATATTCTGATTTGGTGCTCAAGAATGTGTTATTATGTGTATCCTGCTACATTTTTGTTAGATAGCGCATAAAATGTTGTATTATTCCAATCATTAACCAGTAAGTACCTTTTCACAATCGTAAGCTAAAGTAAAGAGGTGCACAACCAGTTTTATATGCTTTACTGTTGTTTGTATATGAAGCGTTTGTAATGGGATCCCTTTAAAGTATTAAAACTTTAATTTACTTTTCTCTTGATATCTATAATTTAAGTTTTGTAAAGTGTTAGTTCACCCAAATGATTAGGCCCATAATGACTCACCCTCAATCATCCTATGGTATATGACTGCTCTTTCAAGTGTAGCCTGAAGTCCTAAATCGCGTTCCATAAAAAATTCTTTGATCTTCATTTCCATGCCATCAGTGTTTGTGTATGCATCATCCAAAAGCCGTTCAATAAACGCCATCCATTAAAAAAAGTTATCCACGGCTCTGTGGTGAACAAATGCTCTGTAGTGAATCGATCATTTTTGTGATAAGAAAATATCCATATCACACGTAATAACTCATTTTAAGTACTTGGCTCACTGTTGTAAACGAAGCAGTTTGTCCGGCGAGATGACTTATGAGTTCGTTTGCGCATAGCACCACTCAAAGTTGACCCCAGCAGAACGCAGCGGAGAGACAAAAACAAACAACGGTCACTAATTAGAAGCACAAAACGAATATTTGTAAAGAAGAATGTCAGAGAATAAGCCAAGAGGAGACTGGTTTTCCATTACTAAAGTAAGGAAACTTTGCTTCCTTGCTCCTTAACCAACTTGGTTTCACGATACTCCAATGGCACATGCGCACACGGGACCTCATATACGTCATTCCCCCGACTTCTTCCGTTCACTGTGGCTCAATCTAGATTAAGTGATTATTAACATTTGAATATGGATCCTACCAGCGGGCCTTTTTTCCCCCCCTATCCTGTCGAGAACACTTTGTTTTGGATGCCTTTTTTTACTTCTTTTGGACTGATGCATGCAGCACCCGCTGAGTGCCATGAAACCGCTTGAAAGATCAAAGACAATTATTAATATAACTCTGACTGGATTCATCTGAAAGAAGTCATATACACCTAGGATTACTTGAGGGTGAGAAATTTATTGGCTAATTTTCATTTTTGGGTGAACTACCCTTTAGCTGGGGTAGCAATAATAAGTCTGTACTGGCCCCTCTATTGGGCATCTGGAGAAACTACACTGTGTACTTAGTCACACCAGTGGTGAAGCGTCTCGACGCTTTTTCCAAATGTATTGTACAACACACCCCAGAGAAAACTCCTGTGAGCCGCACAATGACACATTAAGAGTTTTTTCCTAGCTGGGAGTTGGTGGTGACAATTACGCATCACCCTTTGTTCAGATGATCCGCTACTAAGAGGACAACGGAGCTCATCACAGTGACCTTCTATGGCAGCGAAAGAGACGCAAGCGGTTTTCAACCAAATATCATTCTCTGAATGAGATACAGAGGATACAGCGGGTCACACTGGGCATACAAACGAAGACCACCCGGTTCCCATGAAATCCGAGGACCAATGTGGCCTAAAACGAAACATCACCTCTGTCCCCGGAGGATTAGAACACACACACAAAACTCTTCATTTGACAGGGTTGACCTTTGGGACAGCAAAAGGCAAAGAAAGGATTGGGGCGGGAGGGAGATGTTATCCTGCTCTATTCAGAGAGGCACTCTTTCTAGATCAGACGTGGTTTAATCCATGCCGTCATTCATATTAGCTGCTCTGAAGGGCGGATGAATGAAGGAGTGAATGGACGCCCGCTGTCAGTCACCATCTCAACTCTTTGGGTCCCGGAAGGACTTGGGGATTCACCCTATCTCTTTTCTTATCCTTCTCTTTCTATATCTCTCTGTCCTTTCCTCAATCCGTCCACTTAAATACACACAGCTGCTCTCTATCACACATCATCCCTCTTGTAGACTGTCACAGGAAAAAAAAAAACATCAGAAAAAGGCAAAAAGAAACACATTAGAGTTGAGAAATGGATAAAACAAGACAGAAAATTTTACTTCTATATGCTAAAGGTACTTTACTGGTGATGGAACAGTACATAATTTTAGGTATGTAATAAAACAGTTCGGCAATACTGGGACCACCACATTATAAAAACTAGTATGGTAGTCCCCTTTGGTCCATTTATACTTGAGAAATTGGGAAGAGTCACAAACTCCTTTTTCAAAGTTTAAGAGTTGTGGACAATATTAGTCAAAAAAGCATATTATGTATACGCACTATACTGTGTTTTAAAAACCTTAAAAATTGCAGAATTACATAATTGTTAAATTATATACATTTAAATGAAATATAAAGGTACAGTGCTGTTCAAAACTTTGGGCTCAGTATTTTTTTCTCTCTTTTTTTGCAATTAAGAAATGAATAATTTTAGTCAGCACAGACATACTGTGACAATTGAGATATTTTGTTACCCAAAATTACAAATGCCGTTTTTCTTAACTTTCAATTCATTAAAAATTCAAAAAAATAACTTTTTCCACAAAAATATTAAGCAGCGCTACTGTTTTCTCACGTGATCGTACAATGTCTTGGTTTCTTGAGCCCACATCAAATTTAAAAGATTTTTCTGACAGATCTGTTCCCTGAATACTAGAGTAATGCTCCTGAAATTGCAGCTGTGCTGCACAGGATAAATTAATTATTCAATAGAAAACAGTTACTTGGAACTGTAATAATATTTCACAATATTACTGTTTTTACTGCATTTTTGATCAAAAAAATAAATGCAGCCTTGGTGAGCATAAGAGACTTCTTTCAAAAACATTAACAAATCTTTCCTTTGACCATGATGAATATGAATTTTTAATATTAATTTCAGATCCACATATCAATTTAAAAAAATGCAGTGGTAGCATCAAAAGATCAAATAAAACTGTCAAACTCATCCTCTGTAGCACAATGATTTATGGATAATATTAGCTGAAATCCCGGTGCATCTCATTAAATTAGAATGTCGTGGAAAAGTTTTTTTATTTCAGTAATTCAACTCAAATTGTTTAACTTGTGTATTAAATAAATTCAATGGACACAAGACTGAAGTAGTTTAAGTCTTTGGTTCTTTTAATCTGTTTAATTTTGGCTCACATTGAACAAAAACCCACAAATTCACTATCTAAACAAATTAGAAAGATGGTTCCTGCAATCAGCCTAATCAACTCAAAACAACTTCACGAGGTTCCTATCCTTCAAAAGGGATCTCTCAGTTTTGTTCACTAGCTACACAATCATGGGAAGACTGCTGATCTGACAGTTGTTCAGAAGACAATCATTGACATCCTTCAGTGTAAGTTAAGGAGGGTAAGCCACAAACATTCACAAGAAGCTGGCTGTTCACAGAGTGCTTTATCCAAGCATATTAACAGAAAGTTGAATGGAATTAAAAAGTGTGGAAGAAAAAGATGCACAAAAACCGAGAGAACCGCAGCCTTATGAGAACTGTCAAGCAAAATCGATTCAAGAATTTGAGTGACCTTCACAAGGAATGGACTGAGGCTGGGGCCAAAGGCATCAAGAGCCACCACACACAGACGTGTTAAGGAATTTGGTTACAGTTGTTGTATTCCTCTTGTTAAACCACTCTTTAACCACAGACAACGTCAGAGGCCTCTTACCTGGGCTAAGGAGAAGAAGACCTGGACTGTTGCCCAGTGGTCCAAAGTTCTCTTTTCAGATGAGAGCAAGTTTGTATTTCATTTGGAAACCAAGGTCCTAGAGTCTGGAGTAAGGGTGGAGAAGCTCATAGCCCATGTTGTTTGAAGTCCAGTGTTAAGTTTCCACAGTCTGTGATGATTTGGAGTGCAATGTCATCTTCTGGTGTTGGTCCATTGTGTTTTTTGAAATCCAACGTCACTGCACCAGTTTACCAATATATTTTGGAGCACTTTATGCTTCCTTCTTCTGACCAGCTTTTTGAAGATGCTGATATAATTTTCCATAAGGATTTGGCACCTGCCCACACTGCCAAAAAGCACCAAAAGTTGGTTAAATGACCATGGTGTTGGCGTGCTTTATTGGCCAGCAAACTCACCAGACCTGGACCCCATAGAGAATCTATAGGGTATTTTCAAGCAGATGAATGAAAACAAGACCTGCAAAATGTCAGTATGAGCTGACGGCCACTGTCAAAATACACTCTGGGCTTCCATACCACCATCAGCGGTGGCACAAACTGATCCACCTCATGCTACGCCGAATGGTCATCATTAAAGCAAGGAGCCGCCTACCAGATTGATACATTACAGTAAATTAACAACTCTTCCAGAAGCCAACAATTCATAAATGTTTTTTTTTATAGGGTCTTATGGTATTCTAATTTGTTGAGATAGGGATTTGGTGGGTTTTGTTAAATGTGAGCCAAAATCAATCACATTAAAAGAACCAAAGACTTAAACCTACTTCAGTCTGTGTGCATTGATTTTTTTAATACACGAGTTTCACAATTTGAGTTGAATTACTGAAATAAATGAACTTTTCCACAACATTCTAATTTATTGTGATGCACCTGTTTATGTAAACTTCTGACATAGCTTATCATCATTGGCATACTACTTTAAACATGATCTGGTACACACTACTTCTAATCTTGCATATTATTCTATATAACATGAATAGTGTGCAATTTAGGATTTAAAAAAAACTGGAAATAAACAACAACTTTGCTATTCAAACATATGATGCGAGTTTTTAATACTTAATAGCATTATGAGTAATATACCCACACATCAACAGATCTGAATGGCACCTTCGCAACCTTTTCTCCCGTTTTCTCCCTCACTATTCACAGATCAGGCGTCAAAAAGTAGGACAGCTCTATAATATCATAGGCGTGTACATATTTATTTATGTCCCCGTGTAAATCCCTCCGTCCAGCTGAAATGGTTTTTGGAAGAAAAGAAGTAGATGCGGCTCATAAATCACAGCGAGCAGGCGCTTGGACGACTGTGACACCGAGGGCTGAGAGAGACACACAGATATTAGATGCTTTATCACAGGAGGAGCGAGAAAAAGAGAGCTTCTGAAAGAAAGGCAGGAAAAGGATGGAAAGAGACTCCGCTCTAAATTATCCCATGCTTCTGCAACCTTCCTTGTAACCTACACTAACACATGAAGGACTTCCTATAGGTGTGCAGGTCTGTGGGGGATTTACTAGGCAAAAACCATTCGGCCGCAGTAGCGCGGGGAAAAAGGGCAGACAAAAGGCACAAAGACGCTCTTCCTGCAGCATTCAGCTTATTAAAATACCAGCACACATTTCTCAAACAGTTTTAATTCTTGCAAATCAAGACTAATGAAATATCAGTCCAGTGTTTTACAGTCGGTCCGGATGAACTGGGATCTCTCTCTTAACAGACATGTGACTATCCGTCATCATTATGAGCACTCGCAGTCTAGCGGGGTGAAGAGGTTAAGCGTCCACTTCTGAAAAAAACCACATGTATGTTCATTTAGGAACTGACGGCGTATGTGACAGGCAGACAGAAATCAAAACAAATGAAGCAGTTACGAAGAAAAATGAGAAGCGCTCATTTTCGGCGTTTTTAAAACGTGATCCATCAGCGAAGACGAGAGGCCAGGGGCTCTGAAACCAACTCGCATCATCCCATTACCTGTCAGGATGGAAGGAAAAGGTGGAATTGGGAAAAAAGAGAGGCTTTTGGATGGAGAAGATGAGCAGAGGTCTGATTCCAGGGTGAGAAAGGCAAAACAAAAAGATGAAGGGGTGAGAGAGAGAAGATAAGAGAATGATATATAGGTAATCCCAGACACGGTAAAGATGTAACAGAGCTAAAAGTGGCCTGCCTGGAGTCTGGAGAGACACTTTTGAAGATGATGAGGGTTTGATAACCTGTGGCAGCACCAGACATAATTGTGTGTGTGTGTGTGTGTGTGTGTGTGTGGAGTGAGAAGGCCATTTACTCTATGTTGTACTCCTTTATGGCGTTAGCCCTTAATCATTACCCTCTTTTAAAACAGAACACTTAGCTTAAATATTGTGGCTGGTGTACTGCCGTTCACTTATATTTCGTTGTAATAGCTATAATTGTGTTCTCTGAGACAGGTCAAGCTGTGCTTCAATAGGCAGTCAAACTTCATGGCCTTTTAAGAGGAGTTATTTCTTCTAAAGAGCAGCCTATTACAGTCTGAGATGATGGGGTTTTTCGCTGTGTATGATGGGGTTTTTCCAAGGAGACGCGAGCGAATGCCAACACAATCTCATACAAGGTCAGAAATAATCTCTATGAATGTATGCAAATGCAGGTGCTAGGGATGCACAATATATCGGTACTGTATCGGTGATCAGTTGATATTAAGAATTTTTAAAATTTGATATCAGATATTAAATTGTGTATGCTCATCCAGGAGGAGGAGGAGAAGGAGCAGGAGGAGGAGGAGGAGAAGAAGAAGTACACATGGACATAATTATAGTTATTAATAATTAATGGTATACTAATGAGTATGGAATAATTCCTAGTATTTACAACCCATTTTCTGAGTATGTTTTTTGTATTTACACAAATAATTTTGAAAAAAAATTTCTCATAAATTTTCCTAAGATTGTAATAAGTGAATACATGTGTTATATAATATATATAGAATATATAATAGATATATCATAATAGAACATTCTATATATAACATTATTTAAATATCTAATGCATATTTAATAATAAAATAATTGTTATTATTTTTTTCTACACTGGTTTTAATTCTGACTATAACACAATAATTTTTTAGAAAATTGTATATCTAAATGTCTGAATCCATTTTTAGAAAATGTCCAAATGTACAAATTCTATAAAACTCAGTTATTCGACGTACCTTACCACACTACACACATTCTATATATATATCGACATATAGAATATATTAAATCTATACTATACTACATTTTATAATAAATAATAATTCTACTTATAATATTTTTGAATTTAGCATTTTATTTTACTTATTTTTATTTACATAAAATGCTCCTGGATTTTAGTATCTGACTGTAAAAAAAACTGTTTTATACTAATGCCCACTATAGCATCCCATAACAGTAACAGCAATGCTGATATATAGGCCTTATGCATATTATAATGCATTCCAACAATGATGCATGAAACAAAGCGTTTGCATTCACATACTTGTGTAGAAAATGTTTCGGGCCTTAGTCCATACTTGGTTTAACTATTAATTAAAAGCATACTGATAATCACATTAAACTGTGGTGTAGCGCATTGGGACACTAATTCCAACAAGTGCCCTTTGACCCAAACAGGACACGTTAATGGGCGACTAAACTGGGTGAGCAGGGACATCTTAACCCATTCAGAAAACAGAAGATAGCAGAACATAGGGAGAGGTCAACACTGTGAAACTGCTTCGGTGTGACAGAGTATGGCAACCCCCTGGGGACACAAGACAAACACACAGAATGCATGCTTAAACACAGCATCACAGGAATGAGGCAAAGGTCAGCACTGACAGGTGGCTGGAGAAAACATCACACTCTTCCACTCAAGCATTTATCTGTAATTCATCCAGCATCCATGGCTGCGTAGCTTGACAGAATGTGTGTGTGCATAAGTCTGTGAGGAACAGAAGTTGTGTGTGTGTGTGCGTGTGAACAGTATTAAATGCATTATTTTGTGTGTGAACATGAACATATAAACATGGGCCATGTACACACTATAAAGTTTCAGGAGTGACAAACATTTAAAGAGTGAATTAATCCCCTAAATTATAATTTTATGTATGCACGAAACAGCATCTTGCATGTTTGGTATCCACTATTTTTGACCAAAGCAATATTACAGCAACCAAAGACTTTTTCTATGTTCTACGTTTCAAGTTATGTTTGGCTATATTAACTAAACACCGTTGACAGAGCCTTCATGTTTTGTTTATGTTTGGAAGAATACTTTGCAGAGCACACTCTTGAAATGTTGCCATGTCTGCTTATTAACTTTTTGGCTTGTTGTGTAGGCTCATAAAGTAAAGCAAATTCATTTTATGCAATTAATAAAGCAGGCAGGTGCAGGTTGTGAAATTTTGGCATATGGCTTATTTTTAGGATAATGCAATTGGATTTAAGTTTATTATAGACGTGTACTTATTTGCCATCATAGTAAGATCTGGCAACATTAAAGAGTTGTTTCCTGTGATTTCTTGCATCAAATCTCTTATACATATTTAAATACATCATTAACAGAATTCCTGTACAGTAAATGTCACTACCTGAATTTTTCGAGAGCTAATTTGGTTGTAAAATGCAGTTGTCACTTCTGTAAATTACTGAACTGTCTGTGAACAGAACAGGACTAAAAGGTGAATTGATATCCGAATTTAGCTGCAGTGTATGCCATACTTTAAACATCCTCTGATCGAAAACCTTTGCTGTTCCAAGAACAACACTCCTATTAACCAATCGTAGCCAACCACATCCATTGTCTCATCCTATATTCATAACCCTGACCCCCAATTTTCAACCTTAAAACCCATCTCAACCATTCCCAATCCAGTTCAAACCCCTCCTAAATGTTTACCCTAAATCCTAACCTCTATTTTTCAACACCTAACCTCTTAACATCTTAATCCTCACTTAACCTTGACCTCAAACCTCATCCCTCAACCCGAAATCCTTACTGGTTCAAATTCTTAACCTTAAACTATATCTCTAGCCCACTGGTTGATAAATGTCATTCCAACCCTAACCTACCACTTTGTCACCATATTGCTTTGTTTCCAGGTGCTCCAAGTTCTGTCTGGCCTACTAATGGTTATGAACATCACAACCACTACAATTCATTCCATGCCATTCCATGTTGACATCAAATTAGTTTCTACACCACTAAAACCAACATTTTGGAGAGAAACGTTTATATATAGATTTCACCAATGCTCAATGCTTAAAATAAAATCATGGCAAAAGTAAATAGCATTGCCCTCTTATTATGCACAACATAAGGGGAAAAAAATTATTAAAAGAGTCAAATACAATATGACTAAAGAAAAGTAAATAAAAAATAAATTAAATGGGTATATTATTAATCAAATAGGCCTAAACATGCATTGGAAAGCAATTATACCAGACTGATTTTCCAGAAGCCAAACCCGCATGCACATCAAAAAGCTTTCAGCTACTAAGAGAATGAAGACGTTGAAGAGACAACTATTTGCAACTTCAAGCAAAAGATTATCATATCAAACACATGTTAATTCCATCGTTTATGCAGATTTGGACCTCCATCTCTAGGGCAGTTTCAACTTTCAGGAAATCAAAAGGCTCAGACAAAACATACTTCATTCTTATTACCCAACCCAATTCCTGATAGTATCTTATCACCTGTTTTCCCTTTAGAGGGTGAATAATGTTGGAATATCCATTTGGGAAAAGCAATACAGATAGATGTGTTTCTAATGTACAACCCTAAAGACACACACACACACACACACCTGTGGCCCATCATTCATAGCTTACAGAGACTTTGCCGTTTCTTTTTGTCTTTCTCACGCACACGCAGTTAAACCTCATTATTCTCACAGTCAGTAAAGCTTGCGTCTTTCCTCGTGTAACATCAGACCCTGAAGACATTTCATTACATACAAAAACCCTCTCACACGCTCTCCTCCCACCATCCCGTAATCCAATCACAGCGCTGCTAATGCACCTCTCTAATGCAATCAGCCAATCAGAGCATCCACTGTGGCCTCGCTGGTCACATGACACCCCGGCCCAGGCCTGTGCGAAGAACCATGTCAGGCTAATGCTATTTTAATGCATTTCTTAATGCAATTTAGCATTAGCTGCACAACCTCCCCCCTCCCGACTCCGATTCTGCCCCACTGGACACCACAAATCAATTTCTGACATTTCTAAAGAGACGATGATCCCCGTGTTGGCACTGAGGAAGAGGGATAATGACAGCCTAATGTGATTTGTGAGCGCAGGCTAGTCCTGAAACAGGCTGGCCTCCCTTCACTTCCCCTTAACCAACATGCATTACTATTGGGGCTAATAGGCCACATTAGGACATATGAAGCCAAAATGTCCTGTAATTGTAGAGCTGTTCAGTTACATGTTTCCAGCTACAGTAGCCTAATGGCCAAGACTTCACATTCATGACAAGACTGGAAGTTTGTCACAATATATGAGAGAAACATCTTTAGTGGGTTTCCAGATCAGGTAATCCATGATTGCATACGTGTTTGTAGATTCAAAGGGATATGAAATTCTGGTCATTATTTACTCACCCTCACGTGTTTCTTTTTAAATGGCAAATTTGTATTATAGTGTGCGTGTAAGCTGTATTATTGTGTATATATAACAATACTTAGGACAGAGGAAAAAACAACAAAATATTTATGTTCAAATAAATAAAATACCATAAAATAAAATAACAAAATAATAATAGATACCTGTTGCACAATAATCATATAAACCCACATAGATCAAGCTTACAAAATAATGAATGACAGCATGTGGAATATCTGTATTTGGACTTTGAGTGTATTATTCTGAACTCACTTAAACTTGGCGTTGACCTCGTCTGCTGCCTTGTGATAGTTTTCATCTGTAACCTTGTAGAACTGGGCACTCTGAGGAAGAGAAAGACAGAGTAGATATGTGTCAAAAAAATA
The DNA here is from genome assembly GCA_018155175.1 of Sinocyclocheilus anophthalmus. NCBI lineage: Eukaryota > Metazoa > Chordata > Actinopteri > Cypriniformes > Cyprinidae > Sinocyclocheilus > Sinocyclocheilus anophthalmus. Next base: position 90,163 of record JADLZN010002580.1, read on the forward strand.
AAAGCTTTTATTGGATGTACATCCTTATTGCCTCTGTTGTCTCCTTCAGTATGAACAGAGATAAGAGAACATTTATAGACATAAAAAGCTCACACAAAAATTCAAAACAGCAGTAGGTTCAACCCTGATGAGTCTCAACATTTCTCTGCTACCAGCATAAGAGAAAAAAACCCTCAGTTAAAATATAAATTAAGCATTTTTGTTGTCCGTGCAGCACAAAGAGTTTTGCTCGCTTTCAGATTTCAAAGATGGGAGGAAATCAAAGAAAAAATGTCAACAAAGATGAAAAGGTCATCACACTAACAGATGATGGCAATCTAAAACCTTATGAGGTTCTTAGTGAAGTGTGTCAAGAGTAGGTGGGCAAAAAAAAAAGTCCCTGCAACCTGGAATGGATCTTGATAAAGCTTTCGGTTCGACGATTCGAAAAGATAACTGACATTTCAAAGAAAATGGGCAGAATGCCAGATGGATGACTGAATTTGAGGATGTGACAACAAAAACTTGCTCAAGCTACATCCATAAAGAGAGCTCTCAATCACAGCCAGACAGGTTCATCTCACATTCACTGTCTAACACACACAATCAATACAAATGAAAGGCTACAACCATGAGGATCAATAATTATATATCTTAGGCTTTTAGTGAAGCTACTGTATAGCTTCTGATGGACTGCGCGTCAAGTAGAAATCATTTGTCTAGTGGCTATCAGAGATGTGGTACGAGTCCAAAATCAGCTTCCTATCACACATACCAATGGTTAGTAGAGAGATAATTTACCATAAAAGACCATTAACAATAGTTACTAGCCAGAAAAAAAGTATTATAATTTTTTATTTAACATTTATTTACTTTATTAATAAAATATATTTAAATAATGATACTTAAGGCAAAAAAGTATAAATGTAATGAAAAAAAATGATACATTTAGTGCAAAAAAAAAAGAAAAACACAAAATAAAATAAAATAAAAATTAGTTACCAGCTAAATGATGGCTTTATTTTCTTGCCAAGGCAAAACATTTGGTCCTTGCTTGAAAGTGTGGTTTTGGACTCTTTGTGGAACTACAGTATTGCACTATGGGATGTAGGAAGTTGTGAACAGCCATCTTGCACAGTAGCAAAGTTCCAAAATAATGTTTTATTTCCCCCTGAGTGGATGTTGACAAGTCTGCCATCAAGCCTATTATTGGAACAACAGCTTTGAGAGTTAAAGACGAGATCAGGTACAAGCTTGACTCCGAGGGGCCTGATATAAGGGAACAACAGCAGTGATTTTAAGAGCATGTTGTGATGATGCAGATCTGATGGGAGGAGTCAGTAGTAATCAGGGCTACACACTAAATAGGCGCTGGCCTGCAGCACAAATTGATTACGTGGAAAGTGAGTTGGACCTCCAAACACATGCTCTAAAACCACATGACCTGAGCGACGGTGTAATTTGGGAGGTCTGCCATTTCCCTTGATTAATGACAGAGTGGGATAGGTGCTGATTTTGATTTCAGAGTTGGGCCACACTGATTTAGAGGCCCCTCCATCAATCTGAGAGCAAACGTTTACCACCCACATGCTCTCTCGCGAAACCCTAAACCCTCATCTTCATCCGCAATAGCCAGAGTAGACTGTAATCAGATTATGATTACAAAACCTGATTTTATACATCTTAACAATAATTTTCAAAAAAGTTTTAGAACATTAATTTTTCAAGCTGAATAGTGTTTATTTGTTTATTTCATAAATATTAGCATTTTGAAAACTCTGACATTGGCATTTCACAACCTGAACTAACTTAGCCTTGTCACGAAAAGAGCAAATAATCTAGAATTTTAAAAGGCTTAAACACAGTAGTAAAGGTTTTCAGGAGTTGTCTCTATGATGAGTTAGTTAGACCACATGACTTTGATTTTGCTTTTATTAGTAAAACAGTTTTGTCTGTTGGACCACGTGAATGTGTTTGTCACAACACATTACTTTGATTTTGCTTTTATTATTACAACACAATGTCTTATGTTTTGCTTTTATTATTAAACAGTTTTGTCACAACACATTGCCTTGATTTTGCAAAAGTGTTTTATTATTTATTGTATATTTAAATAATGATAATTAAAAACGCTTGTCTGCTGGTTGCACCGCAACTTTATTATGATATGATTTTGCAAAGTTATGTGATCTTACATCATATATCATATCATATCATAACATCATATATCATATCAGTCTTTGATTTTGCGAACCAGTTTTATTATTTCTTCTGATGTACTGAACAAATCTAAAATACTAATATACAATTATTATTTCTTATTATTTCTAATATAATTCCTGAAAAATCAAAGTCAAGTGGCACGACCAACAGACTCCTGTGGTCCAGCTAACTTATTGAGCAGCTTTATTTTGCAGATAAATTTTTTTTATTATTGCTTCCTATATACAGTGGGTACGGAAAGTATTCAGAGCCCCTTAAATTGTTCACTCTTTGTTATATTGCAGCCCTTTTGCCTTAAATCATTAAGTAAATTTTTTTTCCCATTTTAATGTACCAACACCGGCACCCATTTATGTGAAGAAAAAACACAGAATTGTTGACATTTTGCAGATTTATTAAAAAAAGAAAAAATGAAATATCACATGGTCCTAAGTATTCAGACCCTTTGCTCAGTATTTAGTAGAAGCACCCTTTTGATCTAATACAGCCATATTGCAAAGATGCAACAAGTTTTTCATTCCTCTGCCATTCCTCCTTGCAGATCCTCTCCAGTTCTGTCAGGTTGGATGGTAAACGTTGGTGGACAGCCATTTTTAGGTCTATCCAGAGAGGCTCAATTGGGTTTAAGTCAGGGCTCTGGCTGGGCATTCAAGAACAGTCACAGAGTTGTTATGAAACCACTCCTTTGTTATTTTAGCTGTGTGCTTAGGGTCCTTGTCTTGTTGGAAGGTAAACCTTCGCCCCAGTCTGAGATCCTGAGCACTCTGGAGAGGGTTTTCGTCCAGGATATCCCTGTACTTGGCCCCATTCATCGTTCCATCGATTGCAACCAGTCGTCCTGTCCCTACAGCTGAAAAACACCCCCACAGCATGATGCTGCCACCACCATGCTTCACTGTTGGGACTGTATTGGACAGGTGATGAGCAGTGCCAGGTTTTCTCCACACATACCACTTAGAACTAAGGCCAAAAAGTTCTATCTTGGCCTCAACCGACCAGAGAATCTTATTTCTCACCAAACTCCATGCGGGTTTTCACGTGTCTTGCACTGAGGAGAGGTTTCCGTCGGGCCACTCTGCCATAAAGCCCCGACTTTTGGAGGGCTGCAGTGATGGTTGACTTTGTACAACTTTCTCCCATCTCCCGACTGCATCTCTGGAGCTCAGCCACAGTGATCTTTGGGTTCTTCTTTACCTCTCTCACCAAGGCTCTTCTCCCCCGATAGCTCTGTTTGGCTGGACGGCCAGCTCTAGGTAGGGTTCTGGTCGTCCCAAATGTCTTTCATTTAAGGATTATGGAGGCCATTGTGCTCTTAGGGACCTTAAGTGCAGCAGAAATTGTTTTTGTAACCTTGGCCAGATCTGTGCCTTGCCACACAATTCTGTCTCTGAGCTCTTCAGGCAGTTCCTTTGACCTCATGATTCTCATTTGCTCTGACATGCACTGTGAGCTGTAAGGTCTTATATAGACAGGTGTGTGGCTTTCCTAATCAAGTCCAATCAGTATAATCAAACACAGCTGGACTCAAATGAAGGTGTAGAACCATCTCAAGAAAGATCAGAAGAAATGGACAGCACCTGAATTAAAAATATGAGTGTCACAGCAAAGGGTCTGAATACTTAGGACATGTGATATTCAGTTTTTCGTTTTTAATAAATCTGCAAAAATGTCAACAATTCTGTGTTTTCTGTCAATATGGGGTGCTGTGCGTACAATAATGAGGAAAAAAATTAACTTAAATGATTTTAGCAAATGGCTGCAATATAACAAAGAGTGAAAAATTTAAGGGGGTCTGAATACTTTACTGTATATTTAAGAAATACTAATATCTTTTATCTGTGAAATCAAAGTCATGTGGTGCAACTAAATTTTTATAGAGAGGCTTTGATTTTGCAAAAGTGTTTTTCCCTTTGTTCTTATAAGAAATAATGATAAAACAGGTTTGTCTGCAAAATCAGTTGTGAGGTACCACCAACAAGTCAAGTTATGTGGCACGACCAACAAAATCAAGTGGTCCAACTATGATATATGATGTTATAATGTTGCAGTTGTACTACCCTGACATTTTTTAAAGTCAAAATAGCCTCATGATTTTAGGTACTGTGTCATTCAAAGCCTTAGCAAGCACTACTAAAGAATCCAGTCCTTTACATGTTCAACAAAGCAGCTGTCAGACTCCTTTCTCACCTTCTGTTTACAGGCATCTAAAAATAAAACTTTATTTAATCTGGTGAACACAGGGGTATTATGGACTAATGAAAGCATCTCCTAAAAGCTACTCCTGCCACTGACGGTGCATATAGGTGGTGTTTTGAGAAACAACCCCATGTTCAAATTAAATCTCGCAGGCTTTATAATGAGAGGCCTGAGCAGTGGTGCAGTAATCAGCAGGCTGTGTTATCTCTCATAGACCAGAGAGGATGTGGAGGGAAACCCCCACTGAGACAGCCATTATGGCTCAACAGCACGGCGGCCCTATTGGCTCTGCAGTGCACCGGCGGAGGCGCGAGACCGAGTTTTAACAAATCAAAGCTGGTGACTGCAAACAGGAAAGGAAAGCAGAACAGAGGCCTGTGGAGTCAATCCTTCCATCACTGCCTCGTACTGCGCGAGACTGTGAAACAAAACAGACGAGTGGAAATGTCGCAAACAAGCACAAACACTTTAATTCAATTGCATTGCATTAAACATCCAGTCCAAGCATGGAAAACATTTTTAAAGTGGCATATTGGTGACATTTCAACTCCTATGAGTCTGGAACGACATGATGGTGAACAAATGATAATACATTTTTAAGTATTCAAATTTTTACTTTGCTTGTGGCTGTCTGGAAGTAAAAAACAAGGGGACATGAGTGTGAACGCAAAGCTCAAGCTGTGTCTCTTGACTAGATAAAACTTGGCTAATTAAATAAACGAGGCCTCGTGCAGAGACAGACTCTGTCCCTTTCCAGTGTCTCGTCTACAGTGAGGAAGAGATAATGACCACACACTGATCTCAAATAAAACAACACACACTCTTCCCTTAACAATGCTGTCAGTAAGCACTGCAAACAGAAAGACAAGTGTGTTACATGCAGAGAAGAGCGATTTACATTCAAATCCATGTCTAGCCTCACTACGGGTTACTACGACCACATCATATAGTGTTGCTAGGTAACAGCCCCTGAGAGTCTGAATCAAAGCTTTGAATGAAGAGCAAGTTGTAAACTAAAGTTATGCTACATCATGTGATAAAAAATTTATAAATTTTTATTATGGATTCAATGTACTCTGACATAGGAATAGGTTGACCAGTAAGAATTTCAAGACATACGGGTCCAGTTGTGCTCTTCAAAATGTAATGGGATTGAGAAATGATTAAACTGTTTGTTGGCAGATGGTGGGAAAATCGATCATTCAATTATTCATTATTACTACTGATTCATGATACTACTACTACTACTAATAATAATAAGGATAACAATAATCAACACAATTAACAATCAATAATTATTTTTTAATCCCTATAAATTATACAATTCAAACACAGATTAGGAAAACATTCCCACATTGTTTTTTGTTGGTAATAAATGGTACTTTAATTGAATTTAAGAAATATTCCAATATTACAGAATTACAACAGACTCACAACTTTTGTTACCAAATAAAAGAACACTGAGCTGCAGGTGAAATGCACTATGGGAATTTTATCACTGACTCTGACTGGCTTGGTATGCGATCAGAGTTATTATTATTTTCTTACACATTATCAAGCCAGACCATAACAATGGAAAAAAGGAAGAAGTGTTAAAGGAAAAAAAAAAAACCCTTCTAATTCTGAACAGGCAAACATACAGCCAAAGCCACTGCAGTCAAGTGCCCTTGAGGTCATTTAAATGCCATCGATCAGGCTAAAAACACTGTAGTAGCAGCTTTTTTCAACACCTCAGACACCTCCACTGTGATCATGGAGCATTATGAGAAAGACACCAAACTACTAATAATTCAATTGAGGAGAAAACCCCCCTGAAAAGAACTACTGAAAAAAAGCAGAGCGCTCAGTTGAAATATGAGATTGTTTTACAGAGTGTATTGAGTGAAAATCTGTGGCGAATATATATGTATAGTACATACAGTATATATATATATTGTTTCGAAGGCAATTTGAGTGGCCGCACCAATAAGTAGGCTGGAGTTGGCGGCCGCCGTCTCAGAGCTGTGATGGGCTGTCAGACACAAGCCACTGATAAACGAGCAAACTGAATTGAAAGAGACATGTAATGTATATCAGCATTTTATTCTCTTCTCTCTCTCTATCTCTCATTCGCTCTCTTTTTCCTTTTCGCTACTGGTACTGTTACAGTCCAAAGGCTAGGGAAAACTGCAGTAGAGAGGAGAGACCAAGAGGAAACAGTAAAAACAAAAACACTATATTGTGTTATATTCAAAATCAATCCATTGCTTCCCAAAATGATTTGCTAAGTTGCTACAAACAACATTTTTAGTCACATTCTCTTAGTGCTGGGCGGTATACCGGTTCATACCGAATACTGGTGTTTATTTTTGTTATGATATGACTTTTTAAAATACCACAATACCGTTGTCGCTTAAACAACGTTCGGAACGTGACACTGTTTGAAAGGGGTGCATTTTCACTGGTGCACTGTGGTGAGGGAACAGCTGTATGTGTTACTAAGCGTGAAAGTTCTGAAACTGAAGCTGTAGAACTAATAGAATGTGATGACACAGAGGAACTCATCCACAATATCCACATTGACCGCCACAAATATCCACCGCCCCCTGCCATCAGTTCCCGCGTCTCACACACACATGAGCGCGACTTTAGCACTAGATTTAAAAGTGAAAAAGTGACGTGACGTGGCCAAGTATGGTAACCCATACTCAGAATTAGTGCTCTGCATTTATCCCATCCAAAGTGCACACACACAGCAGTGAACACACACACTGTGAACACACACCCGGAAACAGTGGGCAGCCATTTATGCTGCGGCGCCGGGGAGCAGTTGGGGGTTCCCCCGGTGTCTTGCTCAAGGGCACCTCAGTCGTGGTATTGAAGGTGGAAGAGAGCGCTGTACATTCACTCCCCCCACCTACAATCCCTGCCGGTACGAGACTCGAACCCGCAACCTTTGGGTTACGAGTCCGACTCTCTAACCATTAGGCCACGACTTCCCATGATTTAGCAACTTTCAGACCCTTTTAGCTGCTTTTTTCCATAGAATATTCATACTGACAAACCTAGCGACTTTTTTGGATAAACCTTAGCTATGGTTCAGTGGGAAGATTTCGCCAGTGCTGTCCCGCGAACGCGAGGTCTGACTTTCCCGGAGAAGTGTACCTCTCTCGGCGTCTGTTCTGTACAGTGAGCGGCAGAGAAGCAGCGCATTCAGATGGCCGCACTGCAGCCGACTCGTCAAAAAATGAGTACAAAACAGCGTTTCCTAGCACCTGTCGCTTATGGATTGTTTGGAATTATAAATATGAGCAAAGTTCGTCTGTTAATATCACATGCACATTTTAGTTTGTTGTTTTTTTTAGTTTGTTACTCAGATGCAGGCAGTGCGCTGCATGAGACAAAAAAAGTAATATAGCCAAAACAACCGCATTGCCGCTCTTTAGTGTAGATGCATGTTTTTATCAGATGATGCCGCGATTATAAATGAGAGTGACTCTAAATTAACATGTATTAAAAGGGGTCGTGTTCAGTCACTATTTAGTGTGGTTTTTTGACTTTCCCTCATCGTGACAGTAAAATAGGGCATTTTAAGTCAATATACTGCAGGATTTCCTCTCTCAATCAGTAGAAAATAATGGTTAGCACCCAGGTCAGGCATGAAAAAAAAATACTGTTAGTACTGTGAACTGACAGAATGGTGAAAAATACAGTGATATATGTTTTTTTTTTGGGTCATACCGCCCAGCAATACAATCTATCTTTCCTTTTTGTTACGTGAAAGATTTGGAAAGAATATATGGTTGCTTTTTCCATGCATATTAAAACAAATGGCCCACAACAAAGGACACAAAAGCACAATAAAGTATGTATAAAATGTTTATATGAATAATATGCTATACTACAAATCATCTAAAAACTGTTTGTATGAGAAAATGTGGTGTAAATGTAAGTAATTATTTGCTGAATATCTGATATTTGTCATACCTCTCCTTGCATGCGTTTTTTAAAAATAAATAAATAAATGAATACATTAATCTGTTCACAATACTCATAGTCAGTCACGAACAGACAAGGAATATAAAAAAAAAACAACAACAACAACACAAAAGACAACTCGGAACAAGTAAACATTTGAAAATAATAAAACCTATTTTGACTACTCAGTACTTACTTTAATTAACTACTACTACTACTATTATTATAATTAATTTCAAATAAATAAATCATATTCAACTATTTTTTTTTATAAATTAAAGTCAGCAAGTCAACATTTTCAGTGAATAATACGAACATATGATGGTTCTTGCATATAGAATAGGATGGTATACTGCATATGGTCCTTACTCTTTTCTAAGCCATCGCCTTGTGTAAAACCCAGAGCATTTATTATTTATGATGTCTAACCAACAAATCCTAATTCACCAATCCATTGGGCTCAGACACAGAGTCCAGCTGAGTGTGTGTCTCTCTCAGAAGGGTTGAGGACTGTGTATGTGTTTGTGTATATGTTGACATAGTGCCGGGAATATTGAACAGAGATCGTTAAGTGATTGATGAAGCTTAGAGCGGTCAATAACACCTCCGCATGCAGAGTTGAAATGGTCTGAGAGCTGTCCTTGTATAGAGACAGAGAGACTGAACTAAAGCTAGCTGCCGTGTGCAAGATCAGCTAGTTTCATGAACACAGGATAAGTCTAAATCACGTAAATGGTGCTTTAAAAGAATATTCTGGGTTCTTTTCTAATGTCTATGGACTTCATTTGTGGCATGCTGGCGATAACCACAGAATCCTTTTATTGCGTGCAAACAAACACAAAACATAGTTACAGTAAATCAATCATAATGGAAGCTTTTGAGCAGCTTTTATGGACTTGACCGGTCCAGATCAGCACTGATTATACTGTGCATTTAGACAACAACATGTACTGTAATGTAATTATGTTAAAGGCAGGTGCTCTGCTAGTTTGTTGCAATCATGTTTTTGGTTGTTTATTCAACAACAAAATTAGGGTTGCCCCCTAATAGTCGACCAGAAGAGGCTTGGTCGACCAAAATTTTTATTAGTCGCTTAGTCACAGAAAAAAATAATAAAATCCACAGGTGAAGTCACGCAGTCCGTGACGGACAGATCGTTAACTGCTGGTCTATGGTAATACAGTACATTGGGCAGGACATCCAAACGCTCGCCTATCATTCATCAACCTCAAATATGGCTTATCATCTGCAACATGTAAGTATTAGCAACTTTACATGGCCGCTCAATCTAATATTAACCTAGAGAAATGTGCGCTATAGTGTCTGTGCGGAGTGTGGAAGCTAGTAACACTCTCCACTGCAGGACAGATGGAGGCGCCGGTGCGCTCACTTGCTCTTAAAATACTTTGTATACCGAGTAATACATCTTTCAAATCTGTAAAGACTCTACGTTTATTGTGAGCACTCACAATAACAACAAAATGCGCTTTTGTAAAATAATGAAAGCAAACAGTATGCGCTTTCTGCCGTCTCGGTCTCTGTGAACTTGAGCGCGAAACTCCGTGTATATCTTTGCCTTACAGACATTAAAAATATATCTATAGAGAGTGAAATGTCTACTTTCAAATGAACCAATTCAAATGGAAAACAAATTGACTATTCTCAGATTAATCCGTATGAAACATGCACACAGGCGACACTACTGCGGAGATGATGAGTCAGTGTCGCCGAATTCATCTCTTAAACCAAAACAAAGAAAGCACTAGTTTATCAAATTATTAATGCAGTCTCCTTACTGTTTTTCCCTGACACATTCATAATCATAGCTTCTGCGGTGCGCTGTGGCAAGATTTATGCATGTGCTTGAGTGCTTATTAGGCTTTGTAGGCAATTAAAGGATCATTATAATGATTTAAACGGTTTATTAATAAATGTGCGATTAGTCGACTAATGCTTCAAATGAACAACTACTAGTCGACCAGAAAAATCCTTATTTGAGGGCGGAGCCCTAAACAAAAATGATGAATGACTGAACTATTTAAAAGTCTGGATACGGAATAAAAAAAAAATAAATAAATAAAATTATATATATATATATATAAAATGTAAAATAAAATAAAAATACATGTAAAATACAAATATCAAACAAAAAATTGGTGTCTTTTCATTTACTAATAAAGGATTTTTTTTTTTTTTCCAAAAGTTAGCATGACGGTTTACATATTGGCTGTTGTTTAGATATTTAATTAGATATATAATAATGTGCATCATTTCAAATCAAACTGTAAAATTCTGAAAATATTACTGAATTGTGTGTACTTAGAATACATAAAGTGCTAGCTATCAAATTAGCCTTAACAAGATGAATCTGACATTACATTACAAAATAAAATAAAATAAACATTTCCACCACAGAAAGCTATTAATAATAGTACATAATTTGAGATTTATGAGTGTTTATGACATTTTAGGGAATACATACATAGACATCTCCTGTTGCGTATATATGCCCAAAGTTTAATATTGTTACTAAATAAATGTATTAATTTGTAGATGTCATAATTTATTGTTAAAACATAAACTAAAAGGAGTGTTTTAAGAATTTAAGTTTATTTTCTTACAATCATTTTAAACATTTTAAAATGCTTTTAAAATTTAAGTCCACAAGGCCTAAAAGGCCCATAGTTGCAGAAAAAACCCATTTATACATTAGTGCTTTGCTGATATTAAAGTAGGTAAATTGCAGATTAAATGAGTTGAATGAGCACCGATATATGGTAGCAACGGGCTAAACTATTGAAACACCTATGGGCACAACCTACACTTTAAAATGGGTCATCACCAGAGATCGACCATTTTTGCACACTTTCACACCCCCTTCTGGGAGCTTAGTATGTGCATGCACGTTTGAGGACGAAGAGTCTGAGGTGAGGAGAGGTGGACGCCTCCCATCCCAGAGGCTCAGAGGAGGATCTGACCATGAGCTGCAGGAGGGTGTCAGTTTGAGGACACAACAAATGAGCGAGCAAGGTTGCCGAGGGGCCTAAGCCACACATTACAGATCAAGACAGCCTGCCTTGCCATGGTATTGTAGAGCAAGACAGCCTGTCTCACCTCTGCCTCTATATAACACAGGACAGGCTGACTCACATTCTGCCTCTATAGCTCAGGACAGCTCATCTCACATTCTGCACCGCGCATTAGTGAGTTACTGTCAAGCATTACGGTTATCATATCATGTTAGTGATAATGTAGCGCTTTAGTGTTCATCGCTATGTATTCGGGGATTGTGGATAATGTAATTGCAAATGTATAGGTCATACCCTTTCCTTTAGCTTGGCCACTTGTTCTCTGTAGAATGCGTCCTGCTTCCGGAGCTCTTTGTCTCTCTCCTCTAACTGTCTAGCCTGTGGAAAAAACACACAAAAACACACAATTGGCTTCAGTACAAGTTAAGTACACTATAGAGGAAAGAAAAAACCTCACAGAGTTTCTAGCATCCGTACACCACAAAAAGAGATATTTAGTATGGTGTTCACCCTGCTCTTTTCCATACAATGACAGTAAATGGTCCAAAGCAACGAAAACGACAAAAAGCACCTTAAAAATAATTTAACAGTTGACAATACGGCTTGTTCACTATATTTGAAGCTTCTGAAGTCATTTGATAGCTTTATATGAAGAACAGACAGAATGAATGTAAATAAATGTAATAAATGTTAATTATAATGCACCTTTCTTATACTAAAAGTGTATTGTTTCTTGTTTTATCCTTGTTCCAGACCTTTAATCATAAAATATAAATATTGGTGTAATTTCCATTATCACTAATACGTTTTTTTTTCCTTCCAAAAGTTAATGTATTTGTTTAAATATAGGAAATCATAATATGTTTATTGTGGAAAAATCTGTTAAAAAGTGTAAAAATATGAATAAATTGGGTGTATTTATGATACATAAAGTTCTAGTTATCAAATTAGCCTTAGCAAGACAAAAGAGTCTGCCATTTCATTCCAAAAAATTTAAACATTTCCACCACATAATGCTAATAAGTGTAGAAATTTAATAGATCAATGTTATTTATTATGCACCTTTCTTATACTCAAAGTTTTTAGCAGTTTCTTAAAACAGGACACACCATATTTGAATATATGCAAACTTATTTTGAGATTAGCAGTTAAATATGACTTAAATACCTTTTCCTCACAAAAAAAAGCTATTGCAAGACTTCAGAGGATGGCACACTTGGAGCACTTGCATGGTGCTTTAAATAATTGTAGCTTGATAGCCCCTGGTCACCATTTACTTTTATTGTATGGAAAAGATTTCTCCCTTTGTGCTCCATGAAAGAAAGAAAGCAAGTCAGGTATGTAACAACATAAGGCAGAATAAATGATGACAGAATTTAAATTTTGGGGGTAGTTAATAACATAACTTGTGTATAATTTCTTCAGCCACAATTATAACTAATCTAAGTCTTTACACACAGCAGCACCGTAGATACAGATCTCAGTAGCAGCACAGTAGATGCAGTCATTATGGCCTCAGGTAGCTGGTATTGTGAAAGATGACACAGACCTTTGATTATTCCAAGGGCATCAGTTCATGACAGGGTTCATGTGGGAATGTTCACTAAAACGTCTCTGTGTGTTAGAGGCTTAACGCGTGTGTGGATGTAAGAGACAAATCGATAAGATCAGCAGTGGAAGAATAGAGAATCTTTATGGTCTTATCCGTGATTCTGTCCTATCGCACATGCCTCTCCCCCTCCATCACGCCTGACCTTCAGCTACTGGAAATGACCCTCACTAATTTCTAACACACTCGGAGAGGAGATATACTGACAACCATGTTTACTGATTTTAATATTTTTATTTATGGCCTTTTGTGCCACAAAATAAAGTGTATAGGACTTAGAACCCTTCGCGATATGATTACTATACACACACACACAGATATTAGTGCTGGGCGGTATACCGGTTCATACCGAATACCGGTGTTTATTTTTGTTATGATTATAAATTTTTTAAACTAAACCGCACTAACCAGTGTTATTCGCTTAACAACGTACAGACGTTACAACTGTTTTTGAGGGTCACTTTTTCACTGTTGCACTGTGGTGAGGGAACATCTGTATGTGTTTACTAAGCGTGAAAGTTCCGAAACTGAAGCTGTAGAACTAATAGAACGTGATGACACAGAAGAACTCATCCACAATATCCACATTGACCGCCACAAATATCCACCGCCCCCTGCCATCAGCTCACGCGTCTCACACACACGAGTGCGAATTTAGCACTAGATTTAGTAACTTTCAGACTCTTTTAGTGGATTTTTTCCATAGAATATTCATACTGACAAACCTAGCGACTTTTTTGGATAAACCTTAGCTATGGTTCAGTTGGAAGATTTCGCCAGTGCTGTCCCGCGAACGCGAGATCTGACTTTCCCGGAGAAGTGTCACCTCTCTCGGCGTCTGTTCTGTGCAGTGAGCGGCAGAGAAGCAGCGCATTCAGTTGGCCGCACCGCAGCCCCCGACTCAATAAATGAGTACAAAACAGCGTTTCCTAGCACCTGTCGCTTACTGATTGTTTGGAATTATAAATATGAGCGTAGTTCATATCACATGCACTTTTTGTGTTTGTTGTTTTTTTTAGTTTGTTACTCAGACGCAGGCAGTGCGCTGCATGAGACAAAAAAGTAATATAGCCAAAACAACCGCATAGACGCTCTTTAGTGTAGATGCTAGTGGTTAAACGGATCGTAGTTGAGCCGTGATCCATACGGACCAAGCCCCACAGTTCGGCACGCATGTGAATCGCGGATTAATTGCACGATTTAACCATAATAGAGTATAAGTTTATAATTTGTTCGTATTTACACAAGCAAGCGAATTTTAAACAATTCCAGAGAGAAAAGGCGAAAGGGAACTCGATTCGTTACTCGCGCGCTGTTCATGCACTAGGGATGGGCGTATCGATCCGAAGTATTGATATATCGATACTGACGCGAGTATCGAAAATATCGATACTCAAACAAAAAATATCGATACTAAGGTGCTTTTTATTTACCAGTGGTTTTGTTTATTAAAAAAAAAAATAATAATAATGCGTAAACAATACAATATGCATTGAATTGGACAAATAAGCTTTGTTAGCGAGTAATTGTGTAGGATAGAACTATTTTCCTGCTCATCTGAACACATGCAAATGCCGCGATAATAAATGAGAGTGACTCCTGGTTAACATGTATTAAAAGGGGTCGTGTTTAGTCACTATTAGTGTATTTTTTGACAATATTCACTCATCATGACAGTAAAATAGGGCATTCTAAGTCAATATACAATATAAAATATACAATAAAATATGGTTAACACCTGGTCATGCATGAAAAAAATACCGTCATGTACCGTGAAACCAATATAATTTTGAAAAATACCGTGATATACATTTTTTGTCATACCGGCCCAGCATACTATATAAAAGATATATAGATTAATATATATATATTATATATATATATAGATATAATACACTGTATATACAACACAAAAATGCATATCGCACCATTTTAAATATAATTTAAAAATTTGACATTACTATTATTATTCGGTCTTTGAAAATGGTCCAAAATCTGAGATTAATCGCACAATTATGCTATTCTATTAACAGCCATAGTTTTTTCAGTGTGCATAAATAATCTGCTATCAACTCAACACATACTAAATATTAACCAAATAATACATAATATTTCAATAATATGCTTTATCAAATCACCATTAACATTCTAGTGGGTTTTCCAGGAAACAAAAAGTGAGCAAAAATTTGTGATTTTTTAACTATTTATTTTTTTATGTTGTGCTGGTCATCTTGAACTTATGCTAACATATAGCAATGTAGATGCAGCATTATGCAAAAGTTATAGATAGAGCAAATCACATTCAGCCATGATTAATTTATTTCATAAGCAAAAGTGCCTCAACAATGAAAAATAATTTTTTATTTAAGCTGGTGTGACAAACACAATGGCAAGAAAGGACATGAATGAAAAGCAAAACGATGATTTTAGGAAAAAAAAAAATTCAGCAGTACATTACAGAAGAAAGAAAGAAAGAAAGAGACAGAGAGAAAGAAGGACAGAGAGAGAAAGTCTTTTTAGGCATGCGGTACTGCCGCAAAAAGCAGGTTGAGACAGATATGGGATGTATAAATCAAACCTCTTATGCCTTACCTTTCTCTCCATCTGCTGGAGTGAGGGAGCAGAAAGAAAAGCACACAGAGAAAGAGAGAGATAGAAGAGCAGAAGAGAGAGAGAGAGAGAGAGCAATTTAACGATGAAGTTCCTATAATTACATTCGGTATCAAGCTGAAGCTCGCACACGCACACACACACACACACACACACACACACACACCCACACACCACCAACACACACCACCTGCGGTGTGAAGCAGTGTGTGTTTACTGTAGTGCAGGGACACAGAGACCGCACGATCAGCTCTGTGTTATCAAACACTGTCGCAAGGTGAGGAAGAGCTCTTCGCAACAAATCTCATCTAAAATCTAAACCCTGAAAATCTGATCTAATCTAAATCTAATCAAAGCAGAGCAACCTCCATCAGAGCTTAACTCCAGCGCTCATGGAGGCCTGTGCCGCTGATGCACTTTTCGTCTCTGACTCATATATATATATATATATTATATATATATATAGAAAACCCCCTGCAGTACCCTCTGCCACGATTTCTAGTCCCTAAGAAGAGTTAATAAATAATCCCAAAGAAAATGAAACTTATTAAATCTTCTCACACAACGTACACACGAAATTCTCCATTCATTTTGTTATTGGACAGTGTAACATTCCCACACATACATTATAGCCAGGGGCGAACATATTTTTTCGTCTGGTTTCTCTTGAGAGCACCTGGGATATTTGGGTTTGTGCACTGCACATAGTGTGGACCCATTAAATGCATCTGTAAAAATCCTAATAATTCTATATTAATATAGTAATTATTTAGGCACTTACTTTAGTTTTTTGTTTGTAAATAACCACAAACAAAATAAGTAAAGTTTTGAGACGCTATGTAGTCGTCAAAAAAAATGATAGCAAATAAAAATATAATTATTTATAGTACACTTACAGTCAATGGAAATATTTTTTTATTTCTTGCTTTTATGTAGTAAAGAAAAATTTTACTTGTTGAGTGACAAGTTTTCAAACCTCAAATCAGCACGCGTGTCATTTGGTGCAGTTTGCAGGGACTGTAGCTGCCTGAGTGAGGCCTCATTTGAATGAAATATCTATCTTTGCGTTTTTGAATGACCTATACCGCAGGCACGTAAATATGCCGATAATTTATGCGTTCGCTTTTGAATGGATCTCTCTACAGATTACATTAGTCGATCACGGAGGGGTTTGAGTGGACTTATTTTGCCCATGTCTTTTTTGATTTGTTTGGGTTGCACATACAGACCGCGTATTGCACCCCGCGAAACGTTTTACACTGTTCTAGAGAAGAAGGGTGTTTTTTGCGAGCTGCTTCGGGCCTTAGCGTGTCTTTGTGAGGGCATTTTACGTGATTGCTATGGTATTCGATGAGAGGTTGCCGATAATCAAAAAGGCCGATAATTGATCCGGTATCAGCTTCGCCAGATCTGTTGGTTTCTTTTACTGATTTGCCCGTTGGTTACAGTGTTTATTATACTGTCTATTTACAGTAGTTATAATATATATATAATATATTATATATATATATATATATATAATGAAAAAAACAGAAATACTCAAATAAAAATGAACTGACCTACTGTAATAATTATCTCCATGAAACTAAAAACCACACTGCCTCTAACGCAGCACACACACCCTAACAACCAAAATACCAATTATCCACTGAATTTGAATGGACGATGGCCCTAGATAACAGCATGAAGCCCAAATGTGTTGCAAAAATAAATCCAAAACAGATATCTGGCTACTGGTAAGCATTAATGTAGTTTATGAGGCCTAAGTGAAATCATCTAATTTCACATTGTTCACAATTAGACAAACGACATGTGTTAAGAAAATAAACAGGGTCGTTTTGATTTAACATTTCAGGTACAGTATGTTTAGAGCGGCCCATGACATGCGTGTGGGTGTGTATAACACTGTTTAATAGCAACACAACTGCAGTTTAATGCAGTCCCACACCTGCAGCAGTGAAGACGGACAGAACTGCTCTCCAAAAACACCCACAGCCCTCCACAGAAGCAGTCCACCCCTCTGGCAGAATAAATCGAACCTCTGCGTTGTTCTCCTCCAGCACTCACACGTACACACAGACACATTCAAGTCTGCGAGCCAATCGTGGCCCTTGCGTGGGCGAGAAGCATTATGGGTAATCAGTCAAGGAGACATTATGGCTCCAAATTTTCTATGGAAAGAAATGCAGCTACTGCCATTGACCTTCAGCACACACACACACGGAGCAGCTGCATTCACAGACCAGTAGGTAAACACAGTGAGTCAGTAGTCGTAGTGGAGGAGGCGGAATTATGCAAGTTAAGAGACAGGTAGGCGCTGGGGGGGCCAGGGACCTGTGCGGCACGGAGGATTTCCCTCTCAGGTTCAGACATCCTAGAGTGTCATATGGCAGCCCTACCTCTCGTCAGAGTCACACAGCTTGAACAGGAGTAATGCCATCACCTTCAGTCACGCATTCAGGCGTGGGTCCTGCATCAGATGATACTCAGCCGTTAGCACTGCTTGCAAAACACAGGCCCCCCGAAGTCACATGAACCCGCCTCGCTATTATCCTGCTGCAATGATGAACAGGAGTGTTTATGAGTATGATAGGGCCGGTGAAAATGAAAAAGAATAAACGCACAACCACTGAGACAAAGATGTTAGGCTGGAGTCTACAATGATAGTAATGTTATCGGCATACAGAGCCACATCACCGTCTCGGACATGGTGTCCCTATTAAAGGAAGTACAAGAGACATATCACCATAGAGACCCACCGCGACGCATCCCGCGGTTCTAACAAGCCTTTTTTTCTTTGTTAAACAACCGGTGAATCCCCATCAAAGAGAAGTGGCTTGAATAGACATCACAGTTTTTTTCCCCCTTCAGGCCATGTAGCGCATAGTTGGCGCCTGCAGACCAGTCTGTGACTGAATTAGTGACTACAAAGCAATCTGCGTTGAAATGTGCCGCTCAAACTGTTTAGATCAAACTGAAATGATAGCTAAAAATAATCAAACTTCAGACCATTTTGTCAAATTATTTATTTATTATAAATACCTAGCCACACCTGCTAATTGTATAGGTGAATTGAGAAAGAAAAAAAAATATTTTAAATAAATATTTTTAAATATATACAAAAATATTTGTACATAAAGAAAGAAATTTCATTCAGATTTGTTGGCACATGGCATTCTGGAGAGGATTGGGTATCCCAAATTTTTAGTCATTAGAAGACGTCTATATTTGGTCCGTATGTCTTCGATTTTAGAGTGATTTGATTTGAACCATCTATTATTTTCACAATTATATTATATTTCTGAAAAGTTACTGGCCTTATTAGCCACATTCCATTTTTGAAATCACATTTGGCAGTTGGTTTATTCTGGGCCAAGTTTCCAACAGATTCTTCAGAAAAGAAATGCAGAGTTGCAGGTGCTACACAGAGCAAAAAGTTTGCCATTATTTCCTATAATTTCTAAACAATTTCTGGTGTCTGGAAATAGAAATATCTGAATAATAATCTAAATTAAACTTATTATTTCACTGTGACTGTGAGTGCCAAGTTTTGAATACCAAATAGATATATTGTTGATGTGTGAATGTGGGAATTTGTGCTCTATTTGCTCATCTGACCCGTGTCAGTAGTTCAGAATGAGTTGTTTTTGCAGCTTAGTTTTGATAAATGGTTTTGTTTATTTTTTTTTTAAACAGTGAAGAAAGTTTTAAGTTCTGAAAGTACAGGCTTTCAGAATACAATTAACTGTTATTTCGAAAGGCCAATGAAAATTTGATTTCTCATTATATGACCCATTAAAAACACTGCTATCCCTGAGACAATTTTTGTGCCGTGTTGTCGCCCACTCACACCCAATATAACAAAAACTTTCATTGCGTGACTCAATGGAATATTCAGGTTATTTTCAATCTAAAGTTTACGCACAATGCTATAAGTGCTTCAACAAAAAATACAATAGCTGTAAATGCATTTCCCATTCGTTTATCCACATAGATGGATGAGCCAGACACCCAGTGTGCCACAGACAGACATTAAGTTCATTCTTTTAAAGACACAACCAGAGATATCGACAAAGGAATCTTCTGTAAAATGAGCAATAAAAACAGATGCCCCGTGACATTTATCATTCTGTATCTGGTAAGTGAGAATTCAGCACGGCCCAAAGCAACAGATGGGCTGCATTTCCTCCAGCTCGTAGAAAAAAAAAAAATGTAGACAGATATAATACTTCAAAAAACTTTGTTTTAATTGCAAGCTCGCCTCTTCCCACACAGTCTCCGCTCTCGCACAGCAGGATGACTTCAGCATCATCGCAGCAGACCCCATGGTCAAATTAAACGGGTCGTTTAGAAGGAAAAGTGTCTTGCTGAATATCAATTAGCTGCAGCTGAATAATTAAGAAGAGCAATGTTTTTAATTAGCCGAGTGCTGCAGAGTTTGAACTAGCACGGAATGTACCGACATAACAGGTAAAAGCATGTGCTGCATCAGGGAGATATTTTAAAAATGCTTCGTTCTTCCTATTTCCATCCTTCTACAGTACCTCCATTGTCCTCATGTTGACTGATCTGTCATCTGCTCTCCTACGCAAAGTACAGTGACGTTTCGGCAGCTCAACTTGGGTCTGGAAGGTTCGTGCCTTCCCTCATCTCGACCTGAGGTGAACACGGTCTTAATGAAGCGGAAAAAAACGCTCGCAAGCAGAGACCCACACATGAGACAACAAATCAAAGCTCTTTGTTAAAAACGGCGTCTCTTTCACCATGACCTTCGACGGCCGAACCGAACAAGGTCAGAGTTACTCAGGCCCCGGCATCCATCACAAGGAACTCAGTTGCCAGAACAAACTCAGGAGTTCACCTGTCCAGCAGGCACAGATCGAAGGTCAAATGTCGGGTCACAGCCAGCCTGTTCAGATCTAATTGGCACTGAGAAGAACGGGAATAAAAGTGATAATGAGAGAGCGTAAAAGTGTAAGTTGGAAGAAAAACATGCAGGTTAGAAACCGAGAGTTTGATTTTGGAAGCTTCCAAAAATATGATTCGTTTCGGGAAGTTCAGTGCAGATAAAACGTCAACGTACCTTTAACAAGGTCGATTTATGTATGGCAAATAAGGTAGTCCTTGAATATTTCACACAGTTTCAAGCGAAGCATTTCTCTCTACGGGACGATCCTTCGCCCCCTTGAGATCACATCCTGCTAAAAGCTGTCTGGGAAGCTGGTGTATTACCCAGCAGTCTGTGCTGCTATGACAGGAAGGGTCAGTGGGTAATTGAGAGGGATGCTGAACAGAGGTCAGAGGTCATTCTTGCGTAGGCAGTAGGAGTTGACGGCCCCCTGTGTAGGTCTGGACATGTCCTCCACTGAGACACAATGGGGAAAAAATGAACTGTCCTGGCAGAGTCCAGCCCTCATTTTCTGTGAGCAAAGATCAAATTAGCGGTCAACAAGAAGGCCTGTCCTATACTATTAAAGGGACCATATACAAAGATTTCCCAATCAGACTTGGTGCCCTATATCCAAGACCCCACTCTACGAATGTCCTGGTACTCTGACACCACGATCGATCCAGTGCCCTAAAACACACAGCATGTACACGCTTCTCTGTCCACCTGTCAAGAAGTATCTCCATCCGATCCATATGAATTGACAAAGTCGCGCCATATGCTCATAGACAGATATATCAAAATTAGTGTCTGGTCTGGGAATATTGTCATTTAAATATTGTGTATTCTAATCTGAAATATTGCCCATTTATATCGGTTTCTTGTTTAATGCAAGTACCTTTCCTAAGGTCATCAGGTGACCAAATATAATCTAATTCGGCCACTTTGAGTGGTTAAAATTAATAAAATAAAATGGTTAGCTAGCAGCTATGCTAACACCGTAGATGAATAAGGCCCATTTTCATACGTAGAACTACATTTTTTAATAAATGTTTCCATGTTTTTTTTTTTTCCACTAATGTTTTTTCAGCATGAACAGCCAGGTCAGAATTCATTTTTTTACATGAATTACAAGAATGTAATGTGACATTCTGCATAACTGCATGCTAGATTTGCCCTTGCTGTAAAAACGGAGGAAAGTGAAAACAGTTGGTAATGCGATGGCAAGGTGTTAGACCTCTGTATAAAAGGCCTTCCTGATATATGGAATGCCTTATTATTAATGAAAACAATTTGTTTTGTTGTTTTGCTTGTTTAAAAAGTACTATATATAAAAAATAGGTATTATAAAAAGCATTTGTAATTTATTAATAATTAACTCTATTGATAAATTATAATGCATAATATTTTATAAATGTCTATAATATACATTAAACTACTTTTATTATTATACAGAAGTATTTGTATAAAAATATCAGTGTATAAATTACATAACATTAGCAATTATTTAAACAGTAAATACAGTTTAAATTCATTTAATTTCATGACATTTATTATTGAAATCATTAAAAATGAATTATATTAAGAAATTATATGAATACGTGTACATTTTTAAATACCCTTTTTTGCTGTTCAGACCAATTAAAATATCACGTGAACAAACTCACAAAAATGTTGAACGAAAGTGAACACAAAATTTGGTGGTGTGAACGTAGCCTAATTTTTTTTTACGTGTCATTGAGGTTTAGAGCCCATGCCACTGTCTGTGTCAGGCCAGCTGTCAGTCTACGGGTCAAACTCGGACCAACCTGATCACAAAGTTTGATTAATTGACTGATCAGCAGCCCGAGGTATTAACTGATGGCTAAAGCACTTTTCAGCTTGTGTTATCTCTGCTGAGGCCATATGGGGAAAACCATGGGGAAATCAAATCATCAGTCACGTTCATGGAGAGCAGTCTCCAAGGAGGGCTAAGCCATCTATTACCACCGAGAGAGAACAGCCGAATAAAGAGGAGAGAGACACCCCTGCAGACAGAGAGGAGCAGAGGTAGACAATAGAGCAAAACAAAAGAGTGTTCCTCACTCTAATATCTAACTAGAGGACACACGAAGGGACCCAAAAGGCAGAATAATTGCCTTTGGAATAAAGTTCTCCCTCAAGGGAATGAGGGAACAAATAAGAGGGGAGAGAGAAAGGGAGAGACCCAAAGACCAAGAGAGAGGGTCATGGTAAACCTGAGATACATAATTGAGAGAAAAAGAAAGAGAAGTGTGGCTGCCCTTCAGACATGCAGTTGACTTTGGATTTCATGCTGATGGTGACCGCATGACTTTTGTGTGTATGACCTCAGTCAGGCGGTACTGTAACGAGATGGAGCTGTTTACATATTCATGTCCGCTGGGGCCTTCTGGGTAAAGGAGGGCTGCCCTTGGTATCTCCCAGTCAACTTTATTTCCATGGCAGTTCAAGGTGAGCCTTGTTGACCATTTCGGTCTACAATAACTGGTCTTGTTTCCTTTATCACTTGCGATGATCTGAGAGACGTCTGACATGTTTCTCTTTTAATATGTCACCTCTATAGTTTTTTTGTTTTTTGAAGGGACTTGAATAACTTGAATATCAACCTTTTTTTCAAGCACCTTGCTGCAAAAAAAAACAACAACCAACCCAAAACACAATCCAAAACAAAACACAAACAAAAACAAAACAAATTAACTAGAAACAAACGAGGAAAAACAAAAAAAACAAAAGCAAAACAAAATAAACCAAAAAGCCACAAAAAAAACAAAAAAACTAAACAGAAACGCACAACAAAAACAAACCAACAAAACAAAACAAAAACAAAAAGCCATTAAAATTTATAATTTAATAAATTTAATACATTTTGTACAGGTTTATATTAATACATTTTATTTTTTCCCTTTAATAACAAACCGAATATCTGCTTTAGTAAAATGCTATATTAACACATCAAAAAAAAAAAAACCCAATCTGCTACCATAAAACCACCCCACTAACACTAAAACGTCACACCTTGTACAAACAAATTTAGATTAGGGCTGCACGATAAATCGCATGCCGATATCTAACGCGCATCGTGTCAGAAAGCCGGTTCTGTAATCAGCGGTAACTCTCCATCACCTGCGGGCTTTCACATTGAGCAGCATTAACTACACAGAGATGTTGTTCACTGACGAGCTGCGCAAAATCACGATCATATTTTGTGCATGTTTTGCGCAGCTTGCCAGTGAACAACGGCTCTGTGTAGTTACTGCAGAACCGGCTTTCTGACAGAGCGTGTTAATCTCGCATGTCGATTTTATCGTGCAGCCCTAATTTAGATTGAAAAAAATGTAGATTGTGCTAAAAGATTCTACCACAGATCTGTGACCGGTGGCAGGACAGTAACTCCCACGTGGCAGTTCTCTCTGTGCTCACATTTGGGCATCTTCCCAATTAAAAGGCAGATCAACAGCAGGGCTGTGCTCTCACCACACTCTCAGCAATTATCAGCGTGCTTCAATTCACTGTGGAAAGTGTTGTCTTCATTTACAAAAACTATTTTGTGAATGCAGATGACATGGAAACAAAATGAAACTGAGGCAGCTGGTAGCCGCAAGTCCACAAAAATGAATCAAGGGTGAATAAAGCCAATGTCAATATGGGCATTAGTGGAAATCTAATTATGGCATTTGTCCATCTGGAGAAGCCTCATGAACTGGTCCATTCGCATCCGGGTACAGCCCTTTTCACCCAAAGACACATGTTCAATCATGTTTACTATGTAAATTTAGGAAGGGATAATGTACAGTCGGCCGGTCGTTATCGTAAAATGAACCCAGACGGCAGAGCAGGGGTCTTAAATCACCCTGAAAGGGTTTATTTTGCCATAATGACCGTCTGACTGTACATTATCCTCTTTATTAAAAGTCTACTTACCAAATAAATGCATAAATAAATGGACTTGAAATATCGATTTGAGTTCAACTATTACTTATGCGAAAAAAAGAGACCGTGTAGCAGAAAAACAAGAAAAAGCTCTGCGGTCTTTAGAAAAAAAATATTTATACGCAGGATTCCAAAACTGACCAATCAGAAACAACTATTTCGGAAATGTGTATAACAATTTAACTACTACAGATACTTCAATCTTCACTTTATGCCAATGTTCTTCTTTTTCTCCAACTCCGTGTCCTTCACCTCAGCACCAAGTCAAAATACACCTTTATTCATTGTACTGCTCACAATGCTTCCGGCGAAATTTAATTGCAAATCTATGCTCGTAATGAAGTGTGATAATCAAGGATTAGGGCGGTGGATAAAGAAAGCCCAGATCACAACAGCTATATTCCACTTATTTCAGTCTTTCTGGAGCTCTGCCACCTTTGCAGAGAAAGTGATTTTTTCCCCCTCATTTTATATAACTGGGGAAAGTCATTTTCAAGATTTAAAATGATGTCTAAAAATAGCAGTGTTTTCAAATACCTTCTCTCTCTCTAGAGGCACG
The DNA here is from genome assembly GCA_018155175.1 of Sinocyclocheilus anophthalmus. NCBI lineage: Eukaryota > Metazoa > Chordata > Actinopteri > Cypriniformes > Cyprinidae > Sinocyclocheilus > Sinocyclocheilus anophthalmus. The sequence continues at coordinate 115,164 of JADLZN010002580.1, forward strand.
GCTACATGCAGAAACCCTCCTGTTGCCTTTTGGGCTGTAAATTGACTTCACAAGCTGCTCTGTCAGAAAGCAGCTTTCCTGACACCTGCTGCCATCCATCAATCCAACCCTGGCCGAAGCTCGTGGAACGGGCGGCCGGCTGAGCCAATTAGCTGCCGGGGTGAGCGCCGGGCACCGGTGCCAACCAGAGACCCAGCCAATTAGGGCCAGTTTCAGAACACTGGCACTGCATGTGGGCAGCAAAGGCTACAGAACTCAGTGAACAAGGGGGAATCAGCAGGGAGTCCAAGCCTAGAAGAGACGAGGGAAAACAGACACCGAAATGCACACACACACACACGCACACACGAAGCGGGATTGTACATTACACACCTAATTTACTGAAACCAGCCATCCAAACACCCACACATTCTCAACAAACACGGTTAGTCTTAGATTACCATAAATCCCAAAAAATATGCAAGCCTACCTGACTGCATTGGCACAACATCATTTTGCAGAGTCACAAATTGCATCCAATGTTGGCACATAGATCTTAGTTTGCATGTACTGCCATTACAAAGCTATTTGATATAACAGTGTTGGGAGAAACATGTTAAAAGGTACATGCTACACAATCAGACAGCTTGTTCCAAGTAAAAGAGTTCAATAAATGAATATACTATTTCATTTACTTACTGAAAAATTCTAAACTCAAAATAAAGCATGTAACTGGTACTAAATCAAAGGAAGTAAAATATAAATTATTTTACAATTAAATATGACTAAATTAACTGTTTATTGATTATTATTAATGATTGTCAATATTAGAGCCCTACGATTATTCTTTTTTTTGCCGATATGATTCGGCCCGATATAATCCTGTCACCGATATCTGCAATCGTGAATATGCCACCGATATAAAAATTTTTTTTTACAGAACTATATGCAGATACAAATGCTTTAAATGGTTAATTACTTAGTTTGGTCAGCAGAGCGCGCTTCCATTGTTTATACTGGCGACCTTGTGAAACGCTTTAAAGCTAAGTCAATGAAAAACCATTGAAAATTTTGGGAAACGGCCATATCCCGTAACGGCGTGGCGAATCTGCATCCAAATTCGGGGATCTCTTCGCAAGTAACCCTCTCGAACACGATCGATTTACCATCTAGAGCCCCTTCGATGGACCACCCCCACGTGGATAGCCCCGGGTGTTCGGAGTTACGGTGTTAAATATTCGCAGCCGTTCCCGAGGCAGCGATCCCGGGGGGCTACTGACTCACGGAGGGTGGCGTTCGAGAGGGCTCCTAGAGCTGAAGGGATCCCCCGAATTTGGAGGAGATCCGCCGGCGCGTTCGCGAGATAATGACACCAGTCAACACTTTCACTTCAGTAAAGAGGTTTCTTGTTCGGCAGAGCATTCACTAACGCGTTGTTTTACTTCGACCGTAAGTGCCCTGTGAACTTCACATGAAATTCCGCCATGATTCCAGTTCCAAGCGAACGTACACGTTACATTCAAAGGGCATTAAAGTGCGCGAGACTTGAATTTATATTGTATTTATTTACAGATGTAGGGGAGAGCGGGGCACAAAATAAATTTTTTTACTTTCTCAGTTTGTGTAAATCCACATGGGGTTCAGAGTATTTTTTTTTTTATCCACAGTAATTTTACACTTGTCTAGTATAAATATGTCGCTTTGTTTCATAATTAGTGTATAGGTTTTTCTTTATTTTCCCTCAAAAAAATGGAAGTGAAATGTGACAACATGCCCCCGTAGGTGGAACACATTGTAACATCTGAGGGGCATGTTGTAACTTGACCATATGACAGCTTGAAATCTTATCTGATCGAATGAAAAAAACTATACTATAAGACAAACTAAAATATTTTGTTAATAATAAATATATATATATATATAATATATATATATATATTTTTGTTTTAATCTATATATATATATTATAATTATATATATAGATTTAGAGAGAAGTATTTTTTGTTCAAATAAAATAATGGCGTTTTTTAAGAATGAAAAGTAATCTGATTTTGGAGTTTGACAATGTACACATTGCAACCATGCTTGGGACGGCCCACATAAACGAGCAAAAATGCTTTAAAATGTCTTGAAATAATTTCTAAACATTAAACATTGACAGTCAGTCTTTATTCACCTGTTTCTCGACGTTTCTCATTAAAATGTATTAAAGTAAATAGTCTGAATTACATAGCTAATGTCATAGAATATCACATTGTACTATGATACTTGATAAATAAAGATTGAGATTAAAATAATGCAGATTTTCTCATTTTAATGCATAAAAAACTGAGATAGAAAATTTACTTAAGCCGAATTTAAATGTTACTAGGTAAAATAACTATCAAACCACGCTTTTTTACAACTAAACCCCGTTACTTGTGCACTCACTCATCAAGTTTATTGTTTAAATTGTTAAATGCCCTTACATAGCTCTGTCACCATTATAAGTGTTGATCACCACATTTAGCTGATCATTGCAAAAAATGTGTTATTTTATATATATTCGGTTTATGTATAACTGTAATCTACTTACAGTGGGTACGGAAATTATTCAGTCCCCCTTAAATTTTTCACTCTTTGTTTATATTGCAGCCATTTGCTAAAATCATTGAAGTTAATTTTTTTTCCTCATTAATGGACACACATCACCCCATATTGACAGAAATACACAGAATTGTTGACATTTTTGCAATTTTGCATTTTTGAAATATCACATGGTCCTAAGTATCAGACCCTTTGCTCAGTATTTAGTAAAGCACCCTTTTGATCTAATACAGCCCTGAGTTAACCCTTTAAGCAAACAGATCACCCAAAGTGGCTAAAAGAGCTATCATAATAAGTTAATGGTTTAGGTTTTATTCTCAGAGGTTTTATAAAACACAGGAACTATCAATTAATGGTGAAATGATTGTTTTTATGTCCTTTTAGATAATCTGAGAGAAAACCGAGGTTACTTACAAAGCATACTTTGTAGAAATCTGTAGGTTTGTCGCCAAATGAATGATAGGGAGTCCTCTGAGCATCAGAGACCTAGTATCAGTCGGCTCTTTAGTCTGTTGGGGAGTAAAATTAATCACTGTTGAATAAAATTAATGAAATGATCACAAGAAAGCAGAACCAATCAAGCACAATTTTGATTGCATTACACAACCAATATTGTAAACTTTTTGTGATACATTTTCATTACTTAAGCCGTTAAAAACTATGCTATGCAATGCAAGTCTATAACAGATATGTACCAACCTTGATTTGTTGTGAAAGCTGTCAACAGCTGCCCAACTTTCTCTGGTCAATGATTTCATGCTTGAGATTCTTGCCCATAATCCTGTAACGTTAATTAGAACTCCATGAACACCTAAAACAGAGAAAAAAGTGTTACATTTCAAGACTAACTGAAACTTTCAGCATACGCATAACCCTTTAAGCTCAACAACTCTGTTGCAGTTATTATAAATAATAATATACATGATAATATATCAAAGAGACAAGCTAACTTAGCTTTAACAAAAAGCTAATTGATGCGCACATGCTGATGTTAAACGACTTTAGCTAAGGGTAATGAAATGCTAACGTTACAGCTAAAATGAACATGCAAAAACACACTTGCTGAATTTATCTTAACTGTGAACCAAAAGAAACACCGATTTAAATATTAGCATTATAGCTAAACCGTGAACCGACAGGGGAAAAACCTGTCAATCGGCACATTAAGACTACTTTAGCTTTAACTACAGTAACGATGTCATCGGACCGGTCTTTTGGATAATCAATTTTCCCAGAAAGATAAAGCTCTCTAATTGAATTGGTTACTAGTGGGAAAATGCAATTACGACGTAAACACTGCGATATTTTAACAAAACGGCTTGCATACAACACCTTTCAGTGGTTTCTTACACAACCTTTTTTTTCTAAAGTAGGTGTGGGTTGGATGATGTGTAGCGTGTAAGAACAAGGAAGTTATCGGATATCAGTATCAAGATCAATGTCAACGACGCAGATACCAATACGATAGGCCTGAATGGAAAGTTTGTGTGATATCTGGGAATAAAATAGGTAATTATAACTATCTAACATGCTTGACCACTGTAATTTTTAGCATTTAATCAGACTTCTGCTGAGCATTTATCAATATAAATCACATATCATTGCCAGTCACAACTTCAAATTGAATCACAAAGCCACACAAACAAGTTATATTAAATGTCGCATTCATATTCATGGCTTTTTAATGTAAAACGACTCTGGATAATATGACTTTCTATCTTATTGAACGAGCGCGCTGATATTGAAAAAGCGTGTTTAGACGTGCATGAGAATCCTTTCTCTTTCTCTTTTAACATTGTGAAATGCATTTTCAAGGTGTAGAAACGATACAAGTTACTAGTTTAAACACTTTAGATATATACTTGAAGTGAGGCCCTCTCGATAAGTGAGCACCCGCCACCGAAAGGATGTATTCTTCGAGATCGGGCCGCCATCGTTTCATTTCCATGAAAACAAAAAGCGCGCGCAAAGGCGAGGGTTTTATTTTTTCCATGGTTATACAAATTTAGCATTTTTTTCTCTTTGTACTCGTGTATAGTACAATAATAAGAAAAGTAAAAGGTTAAGAATTGGTTGCTGCAATTCATACTGTACATTGTGTTAGGATCAAGGGGTTAAACTGGGCTATAATGATTGAACCAAAATGCATTTTTGTTCCAGTCAACACTTCAGACTGGTTTGATCATGTTGGGATTGCTCTGCTCTTTTTAACTTGCATTTAGACAAACAACAGAAGTAAACGTACAGCAACTTGAACTGAAAAGTATGCACTAGTCAAAATTCTAAAGTTGTGC
>JADLZN010002582.1:0-50906 GCA_018155175.1 Sinocyclocheilus anophthalmus
AAATAAAATATAAAAAAAAATAAAAAAAAACCCCTTTCCTAAATTCTCCTGACTACTCCTATTTCTTTAATGTATTTAACAATAGCACCATATATTTTACCTTGTTCTGCATGCTCTTTCAAGAGATTTGACAAATTAAATGTTTCAACACCCATGTTTCTTACTTCCTCAATGAGTTTTAATCTTTCTTTTTCATATTTTATACATTTTATTAAAACGTGCTCTATTGTTTCTGCCTGATTACAAAAAATACATTGACCTGTTTCATGTGTTCCTATATTAAACAGAGAGTGATTTAATCTAGTATGCCCTATTCGGATGCGAGAAATAATTGTATCTTCTTTCCTATTCCTAAAAATACTTCTTCCATTTCCTACTTGCTGCTGAATATTATACATTTGTCTGCCCTTGCTTTCACAGTTCCATACTTCTTGCCTTTTTTTGTTTATGAATTCTTTAATTTTCCCTTTAACCTAATTTTTGCTAAGAGTCACTTGAATATTTATGTGTTTAAGAGCTTGCTTGGCTAGCTTATCAACCACTTCATTAGCCTCCGCTCCCACATGAGCGGGAACCCACAAAAACTGTGTTAAGCTTATATTACTTATTCTTAATAAACTTGCAAGAATCTCATAAATAATGTCTTGCCTTGATGTTTTTACTCCACTTGCAAGGCTCAATATTGCTGCATAAGAGTCAGAACATATTACTACTAACGTTGGTTTTACTTCCTCTACCCACTGGAGTGCTACCACCATGCCAATTAATTCTGCTGTGTACATGGATACATGATCAGTTATTCTTTTCTTAATATTAGTTTGAAACTTTGGAATAAATACTGCAGCAGTTGTTCTGCCAGAGATAGGGTCTTTAGAACCGTCAGTATAAATATGTAACCACGATGGATAAATCTGATCTAAATATTGCTGTGTGCAATAATGTTCTTAGGGGTTTCTTTCGCATTCTTAATTTTTTTTGTATTTGAAAATCTACTATTGGCATAGGAAACATCCACGGTGGTATACGGGACAATATCACAGTAGGGCTAACATCACAGTCTGCAATACCAACAACTTGCGCTTCCCTTTTAGCAATCCATCCAAAGCTTTTAATATTTGTGTTTCCATGCTCCCAGCATTCTTCAATCACACCCTTTACTGGATGACTCTCTATATGTCCTTTTAGATTAACCCAATAATTCATTCTTAATTTATACCTACGAAGGAATAAAGGATCTTCCCCAACTTCTACCTGCATGGCTGCAATGGGAGATGTTTTGAACGCACCGCAACATATTCTAAGAGCTTGATTCTGTATAGTTTCAATCTTTTTGAGTGTGGTTTTAGATGCAAATCCGTAAATAATACTTCCATAATCTAAACTTGGTCTGATTAATGTACAATAAATTCTTTTCAATGACAATCTACAAGCTCCCCATTCTACCCCAGATAGACATCGTAAGATATTTACTCCTGTTTTACATTTCTTAATCAGTTTTTTTAATGTGCATTGCAAATGTCAATCTAGATTCCATCCATACACCGAGATATTTAACTACAGAGACTTGCTCCAGCTCCTGTTTGTACAACTTCAACTTAACCGTTGGAACATTTTTTCCCTTTTGTGAAACATATAACTTGTTTTAGCCACAGATAATCTGAAGCTCCAATTATTTGCCCATACCTCCACTTTATCTACTGCGTTTTGTAATTTTTGAGACACACATGCAATATTACGTCCTCTTTTCCATATTGCCCCGTCATCAGCAAATAATGCCCTTCCAATATCACCTTTAAAATTACTAAAAATATCATTAATCATAATATTAAAAATATTGGGCTGCATACACTTCCTTGATGAGTTCCATTGTCTATTGTGTATGTCTCAGAATACTCTACTCCTATCCTGTATTGTTCTTTCAAGAAGGAAATCCATAATCCAGTTATATAACTTTCCTCCAATAACATACATTTAAGTTTTATTAAAAGTCCCTCTTTCCAAAGCATATCATAGGCTTTCTCAATATCAAATAAAACCCCTACCAATACTTCTTTATTTTCCTGAGCTTTCCTGATATCGGCTTCTAGACTTAAAACAGCATCCATTGTATTCCGACCAGCCCTAAATCCACTCTGATATGGCTATATAAGACCTTTTATTTCCAATATATAATTTAGTCTATGTATGATAATTTTTTTTTCCATCAGTTTACATAAATTAGAAGTTAATGCAATTGGCCTATAATTAATTGGATTGGATTTGTCCTTTCCAGGTTTGCCTATACTGGTACTATTATTCCATGTTTCCACGAGAAGGAATCTTTTCCTGCATTCCATACCTTGTTAAAAAGATTTAAAATTATTTTTAAGGATCTATCTGATAAATGTTGAATCATTACATAACATATATCATCTCTTCCAGGAGATGTATGTTTAACTCCCCCTAGAGCCATCTTTAATTCATACATAGTAAATTCTGCGTCTAAAGTATCTCCAGAAGGACTTCTTTTCATCATCACATCTGGGTGCAGATTCTTGTTCTGGATTCTACACTTTTTAATATCCTCTGATACATTATCATCACTATGGACTTTAACAAATACTTTAGCCAGCATTTCAGCTTTTTCATTATCTGACACAGCTATTCTTCCTTCATCAGTTTTTAAAACTGGAAGAGTTTGATTTCTATAAATTCCTCCCATTTTCCTAATTGATCCCCATACTTCACTTATGTCAATATCTTCTCCTATTGAATTGCACCAATCTTTCCAGTACTTCTTTTTAGCTGCTCGGACTATTCTTCTTACCTCACCTTGCGCTTTCTTATATTTAATAAAATCTTCAAATAAATTAGTCTTTTTGATTTTTCTGAATGCTTTATTCCTATTATGTACCGCATTACTGCATTGTTCTGTCCACCAAGGAACTGCTTTCCTCCTTTTACATGGTCCCTTTTTTCCTATAATATTATTAGTTACATCATACAATACTTTACATATTTTCCCATTACATTCATCTATGTCTTCCATCATATTTATTTCTACTGCTGTTAGTTCTACCTCACTTAAATACGTATATGCTTCCCAGTTTGCTTTATTAAATCTCCATCTTGGAGCTAAAATCACATTATGTTCCATTACACTCATCCCTACCTTACATAAAATGATATAGTGATCACTACCAATATTATTATCTTCCCAAACATCCCATACACATTTACTTGCTATATCTTCAGAAACCAATGTTAAATCTATAGCTGACCCAATACCCCGTACCAAATCTATTCTTGTGTTTCTACCATCATTTAAACATACTAACCCATTACTGTCTATTATTTCTTCTACAACATCCCCATTATGATCATCATTACTGCTTCCCCATAAAGTGCTATGTGCATTAAAATCTCCACACCAAATTATTTTATGATTTCCTAACCCAATAACCTTTTCTAAATCTTTACTTAATCTACGACAAGGATTATAATAATTTATTATTCTGATATTTTGTTTCTCTGCATATACATCTATAACCACCACTTCATGTTCTTCAATCTCATTAATGACTCTGTATTCTAATTCATTTTTTATAAAAGTGGCCACCCCACCTCCATTACCTGTCTTTCTATCCTTTCTTACAATATTATATCCTTGCAGAACAAAATTTAAGTTAGGTTTTAACCATGTTTCTTGTACACAAATTATGTTTGGTTTCTTATTTAAAAGATCTATAAACTTTTTAAATTCTGGACCATTTGCTATAAGACTTCTGGCATTCCATTGCAGAATCGTTAAAAGCATTATTATTATTATTATTCCACATGTTGTTTGGTACTAGATTGAGTCTTTAGCGTGTCATTTATTTTTTCCAACGTTACACGTGTTACATTCAAGTATCTCTCAGCTGCCCTTATTATGATTTTAATTCTCTCCGTTCTGCTTTCTGTTTGAGCAGAACAATTTACCACTTCAGCCATAAATGAAACAAATTCCATTTTCCCGATCACTAAACTATCCTCTTGTGTCTTTCTCTGAGCCACAGTATTCCCAGTCCATTCTTGTATTTTTATCTCTCTCTGTATCGGTTCGTTTTGTTTTGCTTTTTGGGCTGCTTCAGCATAAGTCAACCCCTCAGTTATTCTCACATTTTGAATTTTCACAGCATGTTTGTGAGCAATGCATCCCCCAAATCCAGCACTATGCTCACCTCCACAGTTGCAGCATTTTGCCTTCGCTCCTTTGCCACATTTACCATATACATGATCACCCCCACATCTCGCACAACATTGTCTTCCTCTACAAACTGCACTAACATGTCCATACTTCTGGCACTTGAAGCATCTAAGTGGAGGAGGTACGTATGGTCTTACTTGGGTAACTTACATAGCCTATTTTTACCCTCTCTGGCATTCTTTCTTCATCAAACTGAAGCATAACCGATAGACTGTCCATCCTTTCTTTATTTCTCACATATTGAAGCCGTTTTGCTCCAATTACCTTCCCCCCTTCAACGCAACTTTTAATTTTATCAGCATGTACATCAGTAGGAATTCCAGTTATTACGCCTCTAACCCAAGGCTTCGTCTTCATCAATGTGCATGATACCGGGTATCCAAGCATCAAATTTATACTTAGTGCCTTTATTTTGTTGTTTTTCGTCCTTACACATGTTAATCAAGTTTCCATCTCTAAGAGTCTTTGCACTATTTATTTCTCCTAACGCTTTGTTCAGAGATTTGGTCAGTTTAATCGGGTTTATCGTCATACCAGGTTCTGCAAATTTCATCATTACTTTGTATTCCTCTATATTTTTCCTACTCACATGATCCTCCTTTCCACTATCCGTAAATAATCCCTGACTATTGTTTTTCTTTCTTTTCCGATTGACTACTTTCCACCATTCACTACCTCCTGCACTCCCGCTACACGATTCGTCTTCCATTTCCTGATCACTACCAGAGCTACCGTCATTTCCTGCCATCAGTGCTCCAGTCACAGTCCAGTGTTGCCACCCGCTTACACACTGCCGACGCCACTCGCCTCCGTCGCCGACCGTCACCCTCTTCCGCCCCGTCTCGAGCTGAACAGATTCTGCTCGGGCGGGTCTGCCATCGTTTGCCGCCTTCGGTGAAGTGTATTCGGAAACACCGAGTTCCAAATTAAAAGGTCCGTAGATGGGAAAAAATGGGCAATTGAAACAAAAAACACCCATCCCATTGTGATATTACAGTTATGTTTTTAGTAAGTATTATTTATATATTTGTTTGTCTTTCTTTACTTATATATTTATTTCAATTTATTTATAAATTCTGTTTGTTTGAAAGGTTTTAGCGGCATTTTTAGGCGATTTTTAAATTAAACTGCTAAACAAATATATACATATATATATATAGTTTACGTTAAACTGTGTTTGGCTGCATAACGTTTTGTATCACAAAGGGCCAGTTGCATAAAAGTCTTACAAGTTAGTCTATTTTTTTTTTCTTTAAGACTGTCTTTTTTTTTCTTTTTTTTTTTGGTTACACAAAATGTAGATTAGTTTAAGTTGAATCCAAAAAACGACTGATTACTCATTGGCTAACTGCTAGCTGGTCAGACAAGTTAACTGTCTTATGCAACGGCCCCAAATTCAAAGTCAGGCAAAATTTATAGCTACCTATAAGAGGTCCTCGCGCATTGACGTGCCACGTGACCTAAACAACATCGCAGTTTTCAGGAGGATCGTGAGTGTAAAAGGTTATTTCTGCTTCTTATTCACGCTATATTCATTTCTGTTGTTTCAGATAGAACTTTAATATGTATTTATGAGCACACATGTGTAACCGTGGTCGAAGTATTAGGCTAAAGTCTTTAAAGGTAATTTATGGGTCACATGTTATTTTGACAGCCCACAGATGATTTACCTTGTTTAGTGAACTATGGTTATTGTTATGTATATTTCATTGCGGTGGTGTTGGTAGTGTTATGTCGGTTTCCTTTAAATCGACAATCAAAACACCCAAAGTGCCATAGATTTAAATGATCGAAATGTTCAATTCCAGTGTAAACAAAGACTTGCAAGGCTTTGACATCTCTCTCTGTCTTTAATTTTTGCTTCTATCTATCTGTAATCAGCTAGAAAATCACCTTTAAACTATATAACCTTCAAGCTTTTCAAACTTTTTCAAACCAGGCTCTCAAGCCAACAAATAAGTTTGTCTATATGACACATCTAGTTGTTAATGGTACAAACTGTAATGTCAACTGAACCCCTAAATGACATCAGTTATTTAAATTGGACGTTTTTTGAACTATTTAAAGAAACTAAAAGAAACTAACCTGTGTTAATGTAATTAAAAGCATCTGCTAAATGAACGACAGGAGTAAAAATGAAGGAAAATCAATGCTGAATCAAATCACCATAGGTTCTCTTGATTCATCTTGAATCTTGCACCTGTTCATTATGATTTCATTCTGTGTTCAGTAGTCTAGAGAAGAGGAAGAGGAAGAGGGTGAGGTGGAAGATGGAGGATTTCCCCATCCGGACACTGGAGATGGTGTGTTTGGGTTCAAGTGTGGCTCTCTCTGGTCTGTTTTATTACATCTACAGGACGAAATGCAAAACTGTGGACAAGCTTAATGTGAGTAGCATTGCAAAAATGACCATTTAGACAGTATATATGCATGTATATAGATATAACTTGGATGTATGGAATTAGTGCCTGGAATTTGTTCTGGATTTAAAGTGTCTGCTACACTTGTAGCAGTGAAAGAGTAGGAGAATTTTCTGAAAAGAAACCAATTTGTTTTTGATGTTAGGAAGCTCCAGTTTTGCCACTGGATGAAAAGTTAGCAGATCTTTTGAATGCCACGCCAGGGAAATGTCTGCAGTATGTGGTCGTCGAGGGTAACATTCACTTTCCATTATACAGTGTCTCAGCTGATCTTTAGAATATAACTCAATCTCTCCTTCACTTTCAACTGACTTGTTCCCACTTTCTGTCTCTGTAGGTACAGTGCAGTCCATTGGGGAACCGTTAAGGAGTCAGTTTCAGGAAGGCAGTGTTGGTGTCATCCAGAAACTGGTCCTCCGAGAACACAAACTTGTGTGGAACAGTTTAGCACGCACTTGGTTAGTCCTGGTCTTCGCTAATATTAATATACATTACCATTCAAACATTTTTTTGGTGACAGTAGATTTTTTTTTTTTTTAGAAAGAAATTAATACTTTTATTCACAAAGGACACATTAAATTAATCAAAAGTGGCAGTAAAGACCATTTATAATGTTACAAAATTTCCATTTCAAATAAATCTGCTCTTTTGAACTTTCTATCGTCAAAGAATCCTGAGAAAAGTGTCACTGTTTGTACAAAAATATTAATTAGCACAACTGTTTGTCAACATTACTAAGAGTTTCCTTTATCATTAATCTGCAGAGTAGAATGTTGCTAAAGTATCAGTGACCTGAAGACTGGGGGGAGTAATGCAAATGCTGATAATGTAGCTTTGCATCACAGGATAAAATTTACAACTTTAAAATACTTACCTAGAAATCATTTTTTTAGATTGTAAGATAGTTTCACAATATTTCTGTTGTTAACTGATTTGGATCAAATAACTGGAGCCTGGTGAGGCATAATTCACCTTTTTTTTTTTTTTTTTACATTAAAAATATATAACACTCCAAACGGGATTGTATATATGTCAGTCTAACATGGCATTTCTAAACCACACAATTCTCTTTCACATCTTTCAGGACAGACAGCGAGCGTGTGCTTCACCAGCGTGTGAATGCTGTGCCCTTTAACCTGCTGGGTGTGAACAAGGCGTTTGTGCGTGTGCTCTGTCCCCTGGAGGCCACGGGTCCCAAAATGGAAATCGTCCATGAGAAGTTCCACCAGGCCAGTTATGGCTTCACGGACCTGATCGGTCAGTACCTGAGTGGAGAGAAGCCCAAAGGTCAACTGGAAACAGAGGAGATGCTGAAAGTGGGTGCTTCTTTGACCGCAGTGGGCGAGCTCATCCTGGACACGGACCGCCTCCCAAAAATCCGCCCACCCACCGACGGCTCAGAGTACTTCCTGAGCACAGATGATTTTGAAACCCTGCGGCTGGAGCAGGAAGGGCAGGCAGAGGTGTGGAGGGTGCTGGCGTGCACTTGCGCATTGGCAGGTGTGGCCGTGCTGATGTGGGCGGGACGCACGTACTACCGCCAATTGAAGCTGCGATGGGAGCAGGAGAACATGAGGAGGGAGTTTGAAATGATGGGTGCAGGAGAGCGAGGAGAGGAGGAGAACGGCATGGACGTATCGGAGAATGCGTGCGTGATATGCCTGAGTAACCCACGAGGCTGCGTGCTGCTGGACTGCGGACACGTGTGCTGCTGTTTCCGCTGCTATCAGGCCTTGCCGCAGCCCATCTGTCCCATCTGCAGACAGAACATCAAACGAGTCGTGCCTTTGTACCAAGCCTGAGAGACTGAAAAGAATCCTTTGGTTTCTCTTTAAAAAAAAAAAAGGCTTTCAGCACGGTTCAACTATTAAACATGGTTTAATCTTATACAAATGAACACTTGTGCTGGATTTACATGATATACTTGTCGAAACAGCCTTAAACTTTAAAACAATGTTATACTGTGAACAGGACACCTGCGATAGAAGCAACACAGAGATTCCTGATACGCACTTTAGTTTCACTATTTTAGTTTTAACATATTCCTATGGAAGCTTATTTCCAATACAGAATAAAAAAAATCAATAATATAAATAAAACAAATCAGTAATTGTGACTTTTTATCTCACAATTCTGACTCGGAATGAAAACTTTTCCTTATACCGCTTTTTCTCATGGTTGCAACTCTAACAATTCAGACTTTTCTTCTCAGAATTTTATGTTTTTATCTTGCAATCAAATCAATAATATTTTTCTACTCAGATTAGGGCTGTTGCGGTGACGAAATTTTCGGCTTGTACAAGAGGACAGTGTTATTGACATTGCAGCAGTATGAGTACAGGGACTTGTCTCTGTGCTGGTTTTACACAGGCTGCCAGTCAGTGCAGTTTACATTATTACACCAGGAGGTGGCGGCAAGGGACTGTCTTTTCGAGTGAGTCAACTAATAGCCTACATTTAAAAACGCACAGTTCATGAATGAAATTAGGTGTTGAAATTAATTTAACATTGAGTGCCATTTTACAATGCTCAAAGGACGATCAACGCGATACCTGGGTAATACTGAAACGGATGTTTTACTTCATAGAGAACAATGCCATTGATTCAATGTACTGTCGTGGGAAATCCCGTTAAACTCTGAAAGGATGCTATGACAAAGATACCGCTTTCATCTTCTGACAACTGAGGGTAAACTTTTTTTTCTCTCACAAATATATATATAACTTGACCTGAAGAAGGACAGACGCAGGTAATCGTGCATGCTCAGATGTTCTCTCTTTCTCTTTCTGTCTGTTTAGTGAAAATCTACGAAACCATGTAACGTTACAATTCACAATGGGACACATGACGTAAAAAGAGCCAGTTGGTGTAAAAATATTACTTTTTTCACTCTTATGATTATTAACATATTGAACATTCAATACACGTGCATTAAGTGTAAAACAAGAAGGGCATAGCATCATGAAAGAAGGGAACATCGTGGTTGTTGTGGTTACTTCCCACCAATCTGCAGTTGGCTTGTCAATAGCACGATATTACAATATTGCGGTTATCGAGACAGCAAATTTATATCTAATTATTGCAAGTTTAATCTCAAAATAAGACTTTACAGTCTTCTCAGAACTGCTAGTCCATAGGAAAAAAAAGTCTGAATTGTGCGATATACTAGGCCTAAACTCAGAATTGTAAGAAAAAAAGTCTGAAATGTGATTGAGAGAATCGCACTTACCTTATTTGTTTTATTCCAGTGGTAGACTACGTTTTCCATATATTCCCGCTGGTCTGCTAGTTAAAAGTCAAGTTTCTCGGAGCTCTAACATGTCATCATTACTCCGTTTGGGATGAAATAGCATAAAGTCAGAGCAAATATGTTTTGATATTTTATTGGATATCCTGATGACTTTCTTTTGACTTTCTGTTTATTATTCAAGTCTCCTGTTTGGCACTTATCAAATAGTTCAAGATTGATTTATTATTATTATTTCCTTTTTTTTCATTACAAATTATGGTTATATATGGTATTGAATGACTGGTGTAAATAAACCTCTAATCTAAAAGAAAAAAGTTGTTGAGTAAGCTTAGCTCCGCTTATTTAGAACTAGACACATGCACTGGGAATGTTTTTTTTTTTTTTTTTTTTTAGTTTGCATTTCCTTAAGGCCTAATGTCAATTTGTTGTCATGTAAAGTTCTGGACGCCTTATCTTTGGTCATACACTGTTGTGTTCTGATCTTCTTTCCAGCATTATTTTGGAGTTTCAATACATTCTAAATCATACGTACCTCAGGTTCTTGCTACACCTGATATTGCTATGTTATTGTGCTTGTGACCTGGAAATTGATAATCTTCAGAAGAGATGTGTTTGTTTGCCAGCAAGGATCTTTCAGTGTTCTTATGCACGCTGCTGCATCCTTTTTAAACAAGAACCTCCTAATACCCACAACAACCTTCCCCTCTCCTTCTGACTTTTTTTTCTTAAATATAAGCAAATGAGATGATGAAAATTTGAAGAAAAAAGAAAACTTCTTCGCCAAGGTCAAGCTTTGTCATTTTACTTTAAACCACTAAAGGGCAAAAGAGGGCAAGACTCTGAGAAAGTGAAGGAAATATATTTGCATGAATCGATGCATCTTTTGCATTAATGATTTTTTTAATTAATTCGCTTTAATTTTTGATAATTTCATTTAATTTGCTTCTTGCCCTTCAACTAAAAACCCTTAAGTTCAGTTGCTGCCTTAAGTTGTAAGTATAATCAAATTGTCTGTACAAATCATTTCAACACTTTTTTATATATAAACTGCTTGTTGGACACTACTTGAATAAATGTTAAAAAATGAACTTGAAATTGGGTTAATTAATTTAATAAATACTGGGGAAAAATACTTTTTTTATATAGATTTTGAGACCGACCCGATCAGTACCACATGCCAGAGTTTACTATGACGAAGTACTGTGACGGGGGTCGTGGTAAAGTGAGAATAATACTACCAGGTACTTTTATGGTATATTGAAGTCTATTGTTTATTGTTTCACTAAAACTAAAACTCTTAAAATCGTTTTGATTAAATATAGATTAAAATAACATAAGTTAGATGACACCCCTAAATAAATCAGACAAATGCTTCTGTGTTAACTACCAGAATAACACAATCCCAGACACGTAAACTACACATACCAAAAGTACTCATTTTAAAATAAAAAAAAAAAAAAAAAATTAAAATTAAAAAAATTTAAATAAAGCAAATTCAAATATACTAAATACTATATTTATATGCAGATGATACTAAAATAACACTAGCCTATATTCATACAACAGCAATATTCATATACTATGAGATTTACATTAAATCCAATTTATTTCAAAATATATCATGGTCATATATTCAAGGAATGTCTTAGTATGTCCAAAAAAAGTAGGATAATATTTTTCAGTCATGATGTTGAAAACGTCATGAAATAAAAAAAAAAGCTTCCACACTATAATCCTGGCAAAAACTACTGTCGCGGTGCAGATTGATATATTAAAAACTACTGTGGTGGTACCAAATGACAGTATTGGTTGGAATACCATAACACATATATTTATATGGAAATATCATGGTATGTGAAGTGTAAATATGTATATAACATACCATCCAATATTGATTGGATCCAATAATAATTTATATACATTATTGGATGGTATTTTATATACACCATTATTAACACTTCACATACCATGATATTTCCATAAAAAAATCCAGGGCACTTCAAAGATAGCATGCAGTGTTCAAAAAACACTTTACTACTTCTTTTTTGTAAGTGAAATCTGTCATGATGTGGAAACTACATTAAATAAAATTACTGACACGACAAGAACAACAACAGCACAAAGACATCTGCTGCTATGAATGTGACGGGAGCAAAAAAGGTTTTTCACATTAAGTTAAAAACAACAACATGCAGGCTCTGTATCGTGTTCCTGCTTTAGTGTTTTTGATTAAAAGCTCCAGAGGAAAGCATGTTTGGGTGTGTGTGAAGATACAGTGAACTGGCCAACAAATGTTCAAAGACACTCGTCAGCGGGTGCCAATTACACTGCCATCCTGAACTTCTGCACAGGAGCCAACATCTCACATTTGACCCAGCAGAGACGAACTGGCAAAGTTGTTCTCACTTAGCTTTACAGGTGTTTCTTCAACTACAGGCACTGTTATGTCCAAGGGATTTCAAGCTTTGAAGTTTTGTTGCATCAAAGAGTCACAAGAGTGCCTTGGAAACCTTTTCCAACAAATATTTGATGATTTTCAACATGCCTTTTATGTTTTACACTACAAAGACAGTAAAACACACTAATATTATGAAATATATTTACATTTTGAAATAACTGTTTTCTTATTAGCCTATTCTAAATGCTGAAAACAGTTGTGCTGCTTTGTATTTTTGCGAAACCGTGATACAATTGTTTTATTCAGTATTCGATGAGGACTCAAAAAGAACAGCATACTAATATATTTAGCATTTAGGTTGCAACATATAATGTGTGTACTGTCCACTTTTAATCAATTTACATGCATCTACTAATTAACGTATTAATTTCCCTTTTAAAAAAAATAAAAAAAATCAAAAATCTTACTGCCCCAAACCTTTTGTTTTAATTTACCAACCCTTTTCCTCCCAGACCCAGGCATTCAAATAATCATAAAAATATTATTGATCTTTTTAATATAGACAAATTAAAATAAGTAAGCAAATTAAACAAAATATACCATGTAGTTTCATACATTTATAGCTAGCATTTTAAGTATGCGAAATGTGCAAAATAATATCTGGTAATTTTTCAAATAATATTTTCACACTTGTAAATGCTGGACTGATCTTGATTTTTTTCTTTTACTCATCACTCATCTTATTTTAGGCATGTTCTTCACTGACAATGTTGTTGCCTTTGTAATTAAGTACACTAACTTTTGGCAAAAGTTATGTTAGGGGCAAAATTATTTATTGCGGTGGAAATGGCAATTGACAAATCATATTTTTTCCTAACCAGATGCTTGCTGAGCTTTCAACTGAAAAGAAGGCGCACATATCTCACATAGAAACTGCATCTGCACATTTCATCGCCCACCCCTGAAAACTATGCAATTTTTGCTCATTTCTGTTCTCAGTTTTTCATTTGACTCAGGTTTTTGTGATCTGGTGTTTTTTTAATGCTGGATAGAGAGTCAGCAATTACAGCACATGAGTCAGCAGAGACCAGTGTGACCGCAAACACTCTCCCAGAGGACACTTTCACACACAGCAAACTTCTGTGACAGAACACAAGACCTGAGAGAGGGAAACAAGGACACTAGACTGAAAAAGAAAGAAAGTGATAGATTATTCTGCTCATTAATTTAAGCCTGGTCTGATCATTTCACTAAAATACATTGCTGTAGTGACAAGAAGAACATTATTAAACTTGAAATTAACTGTTGGCTCAAGACAATGGCTCTGATCAAAGAAAATGTTCAATTTCATTTCAGTCCTGAACATTTGTCCAACATTCTGGATTTTTTGCAAAACCTACTTTTGCGAACTAGTCCTATGTTCTTCGCCACTTCAAAACCAAACCAGTGCAGAAAGATTCTCTGGAAAGTGAATATCAATTGAATTTTCAACTCACGTTCACGAAAGGATGCCAAAACTTTCAAAGGAAGTGGGGCAACTTTTACTAAAACACTTTTGAACGGAATGAAATATTAGGCTAAATCTGAGGTCACAGGAAAAAATCATGTAGTTTGGCCTTTTGATGGTGCTGTAACAGGGGGGGGGATATGGCTATAACTGTTTGTCGCAAACTCAAGTGATATGAATCGCAGAAAAGCTTGAGTTCATTGAAGCTCCACAGTGAAGCTCTGGCGTTTTCCATAGATCCCTACAAATTGTTTATTTCAGAGCCCAGGCCACTGTGGTTTTCTAATGACTTGTCAGTATGGATCGGCCTACTGTCATTCATTCATTTACTCGAGCAGTGAAGCAGCAGACTATGAAAATCCTTTTGCTCAGGAGGACAGTGAGGATATAAAAATGAACTTTGAGAACTGCAGTCTTCTGAGGACTGTTGCCATACCAACAATCTAATGCTTGACTTAATTCACATAAAAAAGCCCATGCTCACTAGTTTGTAATGCTGCAGGGGATACAGTAGGTTAAAGGTTTATTTTATATGTTTTGCACTCGTATTTTAAGAGTAAAATATGCATGCATAATCCAACAATCGTTGAGAGATCAATTTAGAGCTCTTTTGTGAGCTCTATCCAAGGTACTGCAGTAGCTATGTCTCTTATATAGATAGATAGAGAGAGAGATAATATTCATGCCGGCCAGGTGCATCATTACCATAAACCTCTACTTAGCCTTCATTCAAACATAATTAATTCAAAGGAAGTATCGGAAAGGCAACAGGTGGGCCACGGTGACGAACAGCTTCCGGCATCTGGAGACCGAGGACAGGCGACGCTGAACGTGACGCACGCTGATGACGCCTGCACAGCAGCACTGGTGTGTTACGTTGACATTTCCCCGGTACACTACACCAGTGAGTGAATCTAATCAGGCTAAGCAAATCAAAACAACTGATATTTAGAAAGCCTTTTCCAGATTCTGCTTAACCTCCGCTTATCGGGAACCGGAAGACAATGGTCATTACTATGTCCAACATAATAACAAAATTCAGTTCAAGTTGAACTTTGCAGCCATGGCGCGCAAAACGAAGACAAAACTGCTTTGGATGGGTTATTAATGTGACCAACTAGTAGACAAATAACACGTTTAAAATCATGCTTTTAAACATTTATAATCTTTAAACATTTATCATAAACTTATTTGTCTCTCCAAAGCTAAATGTCCGTTCACTCCGAGACTAATAGCGTCCTACGGACAATAACGCTGTGTTTATTATTATAAGCTTTATCATAGCTGTGGTGTGGACTTCCCTGTTCTCTTAGAATTAAATTATTTTTAGAACTATATATTTATAGTTATCGTCTTTGGTGTGAACGGCCCTTAATTTCACAGTAGCCTAGTTTATATGCTAAATAGACACACTCAAATAATAATTTTCACACTTTTTGCATCTTCTGAAAAAAATAGGCCTACAGATTGATTACGAATAGCCTATTTGATTTTCTTTTGTCGTGTTCTTCACTGACACACTGTTGTTATCCGTTTGCAAAGACTCTATCTGGGGCAAAATTAGTTGTTATGATAGAAATCAAACCTTTAAATCATTTTCACAAAATGAAATGATTAATGTTTGTTTTACTTTTTGTTTAAATAAGCAGTTTTTTTAAAGTAACATTTAATATTTTGATGAGTTTTCAGATTTTAAGATTGAAAGTCTGGGATAAATGTAAATAATGTATAGGCTATTAATAAAGTATGTAAATGCATTTAAAAAGTAGCTACAAAAATGAATGGGAAAAAATCACTAGTTTTAACGTGACCTTAACAAAAATATACATATGTTATACATAATTACATATATACATATATATGTAGCCTATCAATTTAAATGCATGTTAAACAATGGGAGAATTTTTTATGTTATGGCAGATTTAAAAAAAATCTTCAAAATATTATATTTCAATAAAATTAACCCAGGCAAAAAAAGTGCCCAATCTGAAAAATTCCACATGCTATGCAGCAAATGTAACGGACAATACCGGTTGCATAGCGTTGTTTGAGATAGAAACTCCCTACTCAGGTACACCTAAAAAAAATGCTGGGTTAAATAGAACCCAGTGCTTGGTAAAATAGGGACAGACCCAGCAATTTGGTTGTTTTGACCCAGCGGTTGGGTTAACTGTTTAACCCATCCTTCTGGGTAGTAACCCAACCACTGAGTCAAAACCCAATTGCTGGGTTTGTCCCTATATTACCCAGCACTAGGTTGCATTTAACCCAGCATTTTTTTAGAGTGTAGCCGTTTTTGCTATCTTTTATCTTCTCTTTTTCTTTTAAAAGCCTTCCACCACACGCTTTCCAAGACCCTGCGAACACCGTGCATAAAGAATGCGACAGCAGAGCGCCGTTCAGTGTTTCCTCTGCCATTTTGCAGCTTTTCGCCTGATGGGGCTACCCTTGCACCTCTTGACAGTGTCCCCCTTCTTTTCCTCTCTCTCTCTCTCTCTCCAAACACATCACCGCCCGGATGGATGACTTCACTGTTCCGCCCGGGTTTCCTTTATGATCGCGGGCTCTCCTGTATCTTACAGCAGACTTAACCCGACCGCTGATGTAGTCGTACACTCAGCCGCGCACTCTCTCTCTCTCATTCTGCACCGAGCACTCCAGTCCGTTTGGAAGTTGGCAGTGCGAGGAGTCTGACATTTACGCGTGGGGATATCTACGCAAAAAAAATTAAGAAGTGCACTTGTTTTGCGGGGATAGTTGCCATATCCACCGTAGCTGCCTATCTACATCAGTTCTTTAGCGCCTTCTGAGTCGCGAGCCCGTCCTACAACAGTCATGTCCGAGGTTCTGCCGTACGGAGAGGGGAAGATGAGCGGATACGGAGCGGACAACGATGTCAGTCAGATGTCCTTCAGCTGCGGGCTCCAGGACACCAACTCGTTCTTCGGAGCGTCGCAGGCGAAAAGACCTCCAAAACTTGGACAGATCGGCAGAGCGAAAAGAGGTGAGAATGTTATCCTGATGGACGATAACTTATTGAAGTTAAAGGAATAGAGACTAGCGTTTACACTCACTTTTTCTTCTGTGCAACACAAAAGGAGACATTTCGGTGCGGAGGATAAGCCTCGGTCACCGTTTACTTTCATTGCGCGGAAGAAGAAAAAATGCAATAAAAGTGAATGGTGACCGAGTCTGTCAGTTCATAATATTTCATAAAAGAAAGCCATGTGGTTTTGGAACACCATAAAGACGAGCAATCATTGAATTTAATTATCCATTTAAATGCATTTTAAACGATTGGAGAATATTTTGAAGTTATGACCGTTTGACATCTGTAAAAATGTCTGACAATATGTCAATAATAGGCTATTTTATCCAACCCGACTGAGGAATGGCCTTGATTTAGGTGCTATTGTTACGCATTTAATGTGCATTTTGATCATTTGAATGCGTTTGGGGTGTGTTGCGTCTTGTTGCGCAGTTTCGAGGCGCACAAACCACACAGTAGACTGCCGAAGTCTTGACATCAGCTGTCTTGTCTTCTTCTTTCCAGTGGTCATCGAGGACGACCGAATAGATGAGGTGCTGACAGGCATGACCGACAAATCAGCACCGGGCGTGTAAACCCGCGCGATGCCTTGCAGACATTTCAATTTTTTAT
This sequence comes from Sinocyclocheilus anophthalmus, assembly GCA_018155175.1. Taxonomy (NCBI): domain Eukaryota; kingdom Metazoa; phylum Chordata; class Actinopteri; order Cypriniformes; family Cyprinidae; genus Sinocyclocheilus; species Sinocyclocheilus anophthalmus. Next base: position 17,465 of record JADLZN010002582.1, read on the forward strand.
CACCGATTCGAAGCACTTGTCGGTTTTGCATGTAAAGAAGATTGCAAAGGGATGGAGGGACGGTGGCACGACGCTCGAACCACGAGGAGACTCAACTAAAAAGGGAAAACGAGAATTAAAGAAAGGAGAGACGGAATTTCCTTTGGGGTTTGCTGGCAATTCTCCGATATAAACGACAACCCGAATGGAAGCTTTGAGGGAGATGTCGAGGATGTTGTTGAGGCTGCGCGCGCTGCGGCTCTGTGAATAAGGATGGATGGACTTGTCATTATTATTCCACGACCATCATCTTCCAAAAGAGCTGTAAGCAACACAAAGTTCAACCGAAGACTGAACTGCATCTTTAACGCTGTTGTTACTAGAGATGTACAGTATCTTTTAAAAAAGCTCAAAGACCTTCCCTTAACACAACACAACACACACACACACACACACATGGATCTGCCTTGAGCGTCGACTTCAATCCGACTGCTGCTTTTAGAGACATTTTAGACTTCACGCACACAAAGACATTGAGCTCCCATAATGATAAATGAGCTATATATACGGATGGTGCAATGTGAATATTTTCTCTCGCTATTTTGCATCATAGAAGATTATCATACACATGCCCACAGGTGTTGAAGAGTGTAGTCTTTAAAGCGTCGTTTGGTGATCTATTGTTTTGCCCTTCACCGCAGCTGATTTGCGCACCTGCGCCACGGATTCACAAGCACAGAGGAAAATTGTGCATTACCACCTCTTGTAATTAACCTAATATGAATGCATCTCAATTTCTTCCAAGCCTAAGTTTTATGTATTTTTATGTATTTGTATTTTTTTTCATCAGCTCCTCACATTTCTTTTGTCGTGTCTATCTCTTTGCATGAACTTTCACTCCGGTGCCAACAGAGGTGCCACCATGAATCTTACCCTGGCACGCTTCTTTTTAAAAAAGTCATATTTGTATTTTTATATCTAAATATTTGTTATTTAAAATGATATGCTAGTATGTCGTCTTAAAGGTTCATCAACAATGATGTTTATATTTCAGAGAAAAATCTTTAGACAGGGACAAGAGTATAATTCAGATTGGTTGGAATGTTTTTTTTTAAAGACTTGAATGAATGTTTCTCTGTTTTTTTGCACACACACACACACACACACATCCTGTTGAAGCTACTGTTATATGGAAATCGTAAACTGTGACTTGAGCTTTGTTGATGAATTTGTTAGAAAAATTACGATATTAGAAATCTACTGCACTGAATATCTTCAAATAACTTGTTATTTGACAGGTTTTTGGACATTACGTTTCTTCTGTTGATTTTGTTAGATTTTTTTTTGTGCTTTGTTTTGTACCATTATTCTAAAGAAACTGACTATGGTTTGTTGTGCATGAAACCTTAATACTTTTCAGTAACGGAACATCATTTTATTAAGCAAAAAAAGCAACAAAAAATGTCATGACATTCTAAGAATGAATCATTGCATATTATAATACCATTTTCACTGTATTTGGTGAACTAATAAATGGTGGAAGAACATAGATGTGCATTTCTGTTATCATTTGACTGCATTACAAAGAGGTAAGCAAGTCTGGCGCAAATACAGTATTGATTTTGAGGTCATCACAACATATGCACAGCCTGCTGGTGAACCCATCTGCATTTAGAGACAGGCCTACTAATAAACAAGGCACAAATACTATCCATCAAATGATGAAACAAGTATGGTCACGTTTAAAAATATCCCCAGCAGTTTTAAATGCCAGATCAAGCTGGTGTTGTCTAATGAAAAATTAATGTTTGAATATAATTCATGTCAGAATGATTGTATCTTATCATACTAAGCTCACAGTCATGACAGGGAGATTGTTTTTGAGAGCTTTGAGCTGTGCTTCTACACTTACTTGAAGATCTTCTGCACATCAATATAAAATAGAGATTGGAAGATGGAATTTAGGCCTTGAAATCATTTGACTGTTTCCTTGAAAGGGATAGCACACCCCAAAATTAAAAGTCAAGTCACCTTTATTTCTGTAGACCTTTTACAATTAAGATTGTCGAAGCAAATTCACAAAGATAAACAGGAAAATAGCAATAGAATCAATTATGGAAACTTGACTATGGAGATTCAGATTGTGCCGTAAAGCAGCTCTTAAAGACAACAGTTTCATGATTTAGCTCAAGAGAGTTGAGTGTTGGTTCAGTTCAGGTCAAGTTCATCAATTTGAGTTCGGTTCCACTATAAGCAGTTCTACAACAGGCAGCAATATCATTATTCAGTTCGACTCAACAATAGGTTCAATGTTGTAAGATGTGACTCAGAAAATTCAGCCACCAGTACTCACCCTCATGTTTTTCCAAACTTGTATGACTTTCTTCTGTGAAACACAAAGTGTTTTTTGTTTGGTTCATACAATGAAAGTTAGTTGGGTCCAATTTTGTTTGGACCCCAGCAATCTTCAAAATATCTTCTTTTTATGTTCTGCAGAAGAAAGAAGGTCATAACTTTAATCTATGACGTGGCACCTTAAAATAATGCTAGACAAGGAGAAAAATAACAATGTTAGTGGTCATTTTCTTTGACGAGGCTGATCATTTAAGCTGAATGATGCTTCCACACAGCTTGGATAAAACCACATGCTGCTTCCTGTTTACAGTGAACACTGAACCATCTGATGCAGTTAGATTTCACAGCAATGTTGACCCTCATGTCATTCCAAACCTGTATGATTTTCTTCCTTGTGTGCAACTCAAAAGAAGATGCTTATTTATTTATTTATTGTTCATGAAGAACGTCAATTGGGTCCAATGTAGTTTGAACCCCAATGTATCTTCTTTTTGAAAATATCTTCTTCTCTTCAGGTTTGGACTGACATGATGGTGAGTAAATGATAGCAGAATGTTTATTTTGAGGTGAACGTTCCCTTTAAAAGAAGATGTGGCACCTTAAAATCATGCTAGCCAGTTAACAGACCAGGTAAAAACACACTCAGAATGTTAGTGGTGGTGATTTCAGATTATTTTTCTATCAAGGTTGTTCATTTAAGCTGAATATTGTTTCTACACTGCTTGGAAAAAGCCATATGCTGCTTCCTGTTTACACCGAACATTTTACAGCAAGATTGATGTTTTTCTTCACACACAGTCAGACACACATCTCCGAAACAATGTGTGCGTTTCAACCGAAAGAGAATCAATGGCTTTTATCCGTGATCTGTGCCATCATGCGCCCATGAGTGGCCTTTGGGTCAGCTGTCCGATGTGTGCAATGAGGCTCAGGATCCATCTGGAAACAAGTCAGGCTCACCTAAATCAATTTAAACTCCAATAGTCATCCAATCATGATAACGTTCTATAACTCCAGTTGACCCAAGCTCAAGTTTGGCCACTAAAATTTCCAAACGATTTTCAAATGATCAATCGCAGTTTAACCTCAGAGTTTACCACAGACTCCCGTCATCTGTGCATGTTTATTCTCAAGGCTCGACGAGGTCTTTGCACAGCAGAAAGTCCATCAGACAGTCACTCAAGCACAGTCAAGGACACTCAGCTTCACCATCTCAGTCTATTAATACACCTTCATGACTGTTGCAGTGTTCCTGAACTGCTCCAATGCCCAGGGGAATCCTTACCGCTTCACACAGGCTGCTCAGAGCTGGAGATTACTGATACACTATCTGAACAGACAGGCGGCCCGCGGCAGCTCTGGAGTGACTGAGCGACACTGTGGCCTGACCCAATATGGAAAGCCCAGCTCTCGGCAGATAATGACAGCGTGATAAAGGAAGAAAGAGGGAGAGATGACATTCTAAGATTCTCAAAGAATGAGCTCTCTACCGGAAGAAATGAAAAGCGAAAAAGTGACAAAGACATTTTATTTAAATGCATTGTCCTCGATTCATCCCATCTTGTGGCTCTCGGTTGGTGCTACTGGTGCTACTGACCACCCTCATTAGAGATAATAGCATATATATATTTTTGCTGTCAATCCTCATTTAACGCCACTGTGAGTCAAAGTGAAGTGTTTGAACTGGCTCGTACAAAATATGCACAGATTCACATTCAGCCACACAGAAATTGATGTCACTGTCATACAGCAAAACCAAATACTCATATTTTGGGCATTTTCCACTTTTAAAAGGCATTGTAGAGATTCAACAGGGATTGATGAGCAAAAGATGATTCGAATGGCATCTGGAAATGTTGCAAACCAGATTCTGGATATACATCCTTGTTGGTTGTAGTACAACATTCCTGTCAACCAATCATGTTTTAGAATTGGGTTTAGGGATTGGCTTGGGACTTAACATTCTTATGATCATCCAATCATTTAGCTTTGAGTTTAGGAGTAGCTCACGGAATAGGAATGAGAATGATAATTCAGAATCTGTAGCTCATCATAAAATAACTTTATATGTTGTGCCACTATGCAATTAAAGAGAAACTTGTGAACATCCCAGGAATTACCTGAAATCCCCACTATCCTGAATATACAGCAATTTAATTTGAATTGAATTGGCCACACCACACAGGAAGCTGAATTGGAAATGACAGAAAGAGACATTTATTAGATTGCAAATCAAAGAAATACAACACAGATAATGCATTGTTGGAGTTCCAATTTGGCATTCAACCTTCAAACACAAGTTTGAAGAAATCCAACACAAGCAAACTACAGATTCATTCATCCAAAAACCAATCCATACATCCATACATCCAAAATCAATTAATCCATCTATTCAAAACCAGACCCAGAACAACATTTGCAAACCAAAAACACATTAAAAGCAAACAAGTTGACTTAAACCAAAAACTACCAAAATTCTTTAAACTAAAGCTATCGACGAATATATCATATTTACCAGATTGAAAAGATGGCACTATTTGACAATATTTAAAATATGTGGCAGTTTTTTACCATATTCTGCATCATGAGAGACTTTTATACAAGCTGTAGTTCAGTGCCAAAATTGATTTTGAGAAAATAATGTAAAGTATAATAAAAATATTAGTAAATAGTAAATATTACATACTGCAAATATGTAAACATTTATGTTGTGTTATCATTAAATCATACATATATATCAGCATTATATTGCTTACACAGCTCTCTTGAGATCGGCTTGGGCTACTGAAAAAAAACCATATCAGTTTAAAACTACATTACAATTTAATTTAGATTTTTTTGACTCATAACATAACCTTGCACATAATGGAGAGATACTTCACCGAGGAAAACAGAGTTAGGTCAAATGTTTTTATTAAAAGAATGAAATCAATCAGTTAGGTTTTGAAGTGCTGCCCTCTACATCAAACTTCCTAGCTTTAACTGATAAGTCACTAGTTGCCCAACCCACCACACACACACACACACACCTCTGTCCGTAATGTAGCTTAGTGCAATGTTTACCCTAGTGTTGTCAGCGGAGCTAGCAGGGGTTTATGTGTCTGCTTTCAATACCACGGCCTATGCTGTTGCTGCCACTGCTGGATGATGATGTAATGGTGTGTCCTGACCCCTCCCCCTGCTGAACAACAGCATGCATTTGTCCCTACAGAAACAGGAGCTTTGATGAACAGGCGGATCTCAGTCTTTGATCAATGATATTGAAGGGTCAAATGGTCATTTCTGATTATTTTCTTGTGTGCACAGTGACTAATAAAAATAATCTGTCTGTAAACTAGAGACAGGGATGCACCACAGGGGTCCAGATTTGGCAGGTTAGCCTGGTCTGGCTAGCCCCTGCTGGTAGATGTCGTAACTACACCATCTGTACCCAAAAAACTAATTTCTCCACTGACAACCATCAGGGATGGGCAGTATTTCAGATACATGTATTTAAAATACATATTTGAAATACAAAATACTATTTTGTATTTTAAAGCCTTTGGAAAATGTCAAATGTAATTTGTATTTAAATACATCTAAGATTAGTATTTTTGTATTTTCAAAATACATAAAATACTCTGTGCCCAGTCACCTCTTTAATCGGGTGCGGGTTCGTTCATTCAACTAGTCAGACACCCCCCTCCCCCGACATTAATCACGTGAGCTGCAGCTGTACAGCTCCATCCAGCATTGGTGAGTGACTTTTCTGGAATAAGATAAGGTGAGGGTGTCATGGTCAACTGTACTTGTTGATTAAAGTTAAAATATTGCATCATTCAGATTTGCCTTCAGTTTAACATGAAGAAAAAAAGCACTGAATAGTGTTAGCCAATCTTTTTGGAGAGTTAATTCGCTTGTTTGGTGTATAATGGTGATTCCAACCATATCGTGGCGCATAATATAAATGTGTTGAATCGACTGACTTTTTCTAATCGTTACATAGATAGCCTATTGGGGTAGTGAATAATATGCCGTGCAGCTTTTAGTGGGCAGGAAATATTGGACACCTTGGAGGGCAAAAGAAGCATTAATGATGAGCAATGACAATGTGATGTGCTTGGTGCAGAGGTGGAACGCAACAGTAGGCCTACCTTGTGACTTAAGGGATATTTTCACGACCACAATTAAAAATTCTGTCTTATTACTCACCCTCATTTTTTTCCAACCCTATTGACCCTTTGGTCATCTTTTCGAACACAATTTGATTTTTTGATGGAATCTCTGAAGCTGCTGACCCATGCTAGACAGCAATACAAGGAATGTTCCCACGTCCAGAAAACGTAAGCCAGGAGATTCGGTAAAAATAAGCCATGTGACATCAGTGGTTCAACCGCAATTTTACAAAGCTACAAGAATACTTCTTGTACGCAAAGAAAACAAAAATAACGCTGGTTCAACAACATCGTCCTCGTCCCCGCTCACCCTGTAGCGCCATTTTGGACGAGTATCTGCAGGAGAATCTGCTTTCTTGTGTCAGCTTCTTTCACATGGATCGCGTTTCGTTCAAATCAAATCACACAACATAGAAACAGATCAGACTGTATTGGCTGTTCTAGCAGTCAACACTTCTCAATCATCAAAAATTGCTTACTTGTGTTCCGAAGATGAAACGAGGACTCATTTCCCTCGCTATAAACAGACAGGAGGGTTAAGTAATTAATGACAAGATTGAACAAATTTTAGTGAACTAAACCCTTTGAATGACCTTATCACACGGGACGTGCCAAGCGTGGAATCACCGGCAGTTTCACGCTATTCTGGTCGTAGTGGAAGATGTTTTGTGCAGTTGATCCTTTTATAACTTTTACGACTGGCTGTAAAACCGCCACAACCGGGCTGACTGCCCGCATCCTACTCCCTACAAAACGTACAAGGGCCTTTTATACTTATGTGCTCGCGTTATAATTCTGTGAAATACAGGGGGTCGCCTCGGAGTAAGTGCGGTCTCCAAATCATCAGTGGTAGTGAAGTAGTTTGCCGAGTAGTTGTGTCAAACAGCTCGTTTCGTGAGACGTCTTTGTGATAAATTGATTTTTTTTCACATATAAACTAATTAGGTTGTGGGTACTTTTGGAGGACACATGTGGAAATGTTTTTGAGTACACTTCTTAAAACCACACAAAAGAATTCAAAGAATTGTGTAAAATGCAGTAAATTTGAGATTATGATTTGTGACATTAGAACAAACCATATGAATATAACATATGTATAACACTAAATTAAATAATGCTTTATGTTTTTTTTAAATTCATTAAACATTTTCTTTTAATTAATGTTTGTATTTAACATGGACCATTACTTTATTAATTATTTATGATATTGCAGGCTCATTTTGTAAATGTAAGCATTTTAAATTTTAAACAAGTGTAAACTTGGTGCTTAATGAAAAAACTGTCACATTTACAAAATCAGGTGATTATGTTCACCCATCCAACCATCCCATCCAAGTATGTTACTGTATAGGACAAAATATTAGGTTAAACTCACTGGTCTTTCACTCGAACAACGTAATTGGTGAAACAACTGATATGGTTGACTTCACAAAAAAATCTTAATTATTCTATTTCTAAAATTGACATTTATAGATAACTGCCCTCATATTAAATAATGTATATATACAACACAAAATAAACTTAACCTGAAATAAATAATTAGTTAATGGTATTTCCCTACAGTGTAGGTAAGGGAAAGGTAGTAATGAAAACCCAGTTTCTAAGCAGTTGTAACAACAATCGAGAAGTTGTGTTTGTTTGTTTGTGTTGTTCTTTCGTTTCTTTCGCCAATATTGTCCCAGGAGAGATTTCCACCTATAGGGATACATTCAACTGGATGGCCAATTTCACATGTATTTTGTGTATTTTCAAAATACTGTATTTGTATTTAAATATATTTTTCCACAGTATTTTGTATTTGTATTTAAATACATTTACATGTATTTATGCCCATCTCTGACAACCATTCAAAATTAGCTCTGAGCAAAATTCAATATTAAAGAACAGGTTCCCTGTCAATTCTTTGAATCTATCTATCTATCTATCTGTCCATTTTTCCGTCCATCTGTTGGTCTATGTTGGTTATTCCGTCAATCTGTTTGTCTGGCCCGTAGATCTATCTATCCATGGATTCACATCTATCCATCCATACACCTCTCTGTCTGTCTATTATCCATCCATCTGCCAGTCTATCTGTCCGTCCGTCTGTCTAGCTATCTACTCCATCCTACTATCTATCTATCTATTTTTAATACCTCTTTGATTCACATCAAAATCTAATCTATCTTCTACTCCTCCATCCATGCATCCATCTGTTCAAGTTAATAAAACTTTTAAGGCTTTTTAACATTTTTCAACTTTCAAACAAGGTATCATTGTTGTCAATATAACAACAACTGTCCATGACATGCAGAATTAAATTTGCTGAGTACCATACAAGGACTGTTCCAGTTCTTCTCCAAGACAAGACACCAGCTCAGAAAATATCTCACAAGTACACTTCTGAAATGACTCGTAATCAATTATTCAAAAGTACATTATTGAATATCATGGTTTTAAAGGTCAATATAAAGCATAGCTTGTGTGTGGGTTTGCACTGCGAGGGGGTAAAGGCCACATAACCGGCCATTAGACTAATCAAGGTCTCCTGTTCTCTGCAGCAGCTTTATGGTGTTTAGGCAGCACTGGGTTCCTGGAGAACTGTTACACAGCATGTCGTGAGGATACGATCACAGAATAAATCTACACCTGATATGTGCAGCTCACCTGACACCAGCGTCCATCTGATACCATCCATGCCCTGACGTCATTGCTTAGCGCTTCAGTGAAGGGGAAAGACCTGTGACTACATCATCAGCTTTCACAGATAACATATTCAATCTGGACACGTTAATGAAGCTACTGATATATGAATCACTACTAATTAATTGGTACATTGGTACACTTTTGCATTCAGAACATCTTAGCAACCACCTAGCAACATTCTAAAAATAACTCATGACACCTTGGCAACCACCCACAACATAGTGTGGGTTTAAATGTGTTTTGGTCTCTCCTGGTTCAAGAATAACTTTCCTCTATTTACTATAAAAATCCCAGTGTAACATTTCAATCTATGTTCACACTGGCACACAGAAGGCTGTTCTGAAATTCTGAAAAATTCAGGCACCTTCCTCAAGTCTTAAAAATAGACGGTAATTACATTCCAGAGCTAAATTAAAAATAAATGATTTCTGGTTTATTAATGGCCTCCTCCAATTCAATGCAGCCATTCCTCATCCAAAAGAGTGTAGACACGTCTGTCATATTCTGGAACACAGCAGGGCTGTTTGTTTTCTGTCTGTCTGTTTATTTGTTGTTTGAGAAGCGTTTGTGACAGATTTGTCTCTGCACAAATGTGCAGGTGTCAAGCACTCAACCTTGTCATACCAATCAAGACAATTGCACAGAGAAATAGGCCAGAGAGAGAGTGAAAGAGAAAGAGAAACTGCAGAACAGAGTAAAAATTCACATCAAAGCATCCTAAAAAAAGCATAGTAAAAAAAGTTTTTCTTTTTAAATATACAAGATACTTAAAAATAAATAGTTTAAAAGCATATAGTTGCTCCAAGTCCAAGTATTGAACCAACTCTAAACCAGTATAGAATGGCGTAAAAGTCAAGCATGTCATTTCAAAATATTACAGGATCTCAGAGGGGAAGTTGCTGTGTTTTGTTTAATTTCAGAGCACGTACTGTCCTTAACATCACCGAACAAAAAAAAAACCTAATAATCCTTCCTCATATAGTCAAGCAACTGATAAAGTGATAGTTCCCATGCCCAAAATTTTTTTTGTCATCATTTACTCACCCTCATGGTTTTCCAATCCTGTATGACTTTCTTTCTTCCCTGGAACACATAAGTAAATGAAAGTGAATGGAGACGGGCCATGTCGAGCTCCAAAAACAACAATAACAACAACAACAACAAAAAAAGATTTTTTTTCCAGAATGAAATTAAATACCATAATTTGGAACAAAATGAGCTACTACTCATGAAATCAAGAAAGTGTAATTTTTTTTTTTGGGTCAACTGTTCCTTTAAAGGATCGGAGCACAAGAAAAAAATTATAAAAATGTCTGTACAACTTCTGTCAGCAGTCTTTTGATTGACAGGTGCTTGACATGTCCCTATAATCCAATGTTATTCAGGAAGTCCTCAGAATCCGCTTCCTGAAATTTTACTTCGGTGGGCGCCCCCGCGCCCATCAGCTTCCATGAGCAGTCTCCTCTCCAATGCAGCGTCCTCTGGGCTAAGCTCCTCCCCTTTGGTGAGAACATACAGGAAGTAGTGAAAGCTGCTGCCACAGTGATAGTGCATGATAGACCAGTTGTACTCTGCTCGAGCGTAGAGTCTCTTACGAAAATGTGGCTGCGCAAATGTGACAGAGATGAAACGGCCACCAGGTTTCAAAACACGACTGACCTGTGGGGCAAAACAAATCATCTAATTATTATTATAACAATTAGATTACTGATAGAATAATTAGTTCCAAATAAATATACACATTTTTCTTTACTGTCACTTTTGATCAATTTAATTGATCCTTGCCGAATAAAAGTATAAAAAGTCTTACTGACCCCAACTTTTGAACAGTAGTGTATATACAGTATACCCATGCCCATGAGCATGTTTGAGTGCTTGTGTACTGTATGTAAGTGCGTGTGCATCACGTGCCCCTGCCACACATTCTTCATCTGCCTGAAGAAATGAATAATTCACACTTTCAGGTGTCAACATGGAATCCGCCGAGAGTGTGAGAGAAGAGAGAATAGAAAGAGAAACTTCCACTGAGAACTTCAACAGGAATGAGTCGCACTTTCTTTCTCTCAGTTTGAAATAAATGTTTCTATGTTTAATGTCATCCAGTTACCTGATCACAACTTAATCCTAGATTAATGTACTCAAACTATGAGTTTTGATTCTTAAAAGGATTAGTTCTTCCAAAAATTAAATAATAATTAAAGCAGTCAATATGACCAAAACGTGGATAAAGATTCACTTAAAATCTTCCTGCTGTGTCTTAGTCAATTCAAATATGGCACGTCAAGATGTGTTGCATCAGTTTTGACGTCAACCAATCACATTTGGCTTCACATTTGAATTGAAAGCAAGCAGAGAGATTTGAGAACTATCTTCTACAAATAAAGCTTCAGTTTCTGTCTGTCCCAAAATTATCCTATGAAAACAGTAGGAAAATGTCACGTTTGAAAGACATCAGGGTGAGAAATAACAGAATTTCATCACATTTCCTATTTCTTTATTTGTAAAAGCAAGCAGATCTGCTTGCCCTGTGACAGTAAAAACCATCAGCCATGGTTGTGTCTCTTTACAGGCAACGTTCCATCATGAAACACAGTAAACATGACACTAAACAGTTTCTCCAGGGTGAAGTGCCAGATCTGTAGGCGAATCAGATGATCTCAGCTCGTCGTTAGCAGCTGATGAGACTAATGATCAGGTTTATTGATCTCTCTCTGCCTCGGATTAATGACCCTCTGACACACACTGGGCCATCCTGGAACATCACCAAACCACTCTCAAGGTGAACACTAAACCCTGGATCACACACAATACAGCCATACGTCAATGCGCCTTTGTTCGTTATTGTTTTTTTGCTTTGCTTTGACACAAAAAAATATAAGAATGAATGGACGTGGTTAACAAAGAGAGAGGGCTTTCTTCAATAAAATCTGACCTCACAGGCAGCATTACTGTTGTCATTATAATAATTATCTCGCTCCACTTACTGTATCATAGGATAATGTCAGCATCACACACTTCCCACAATATGGGTCTTACAACAATTACATCTAACCTTCAGTTCAAAACACTCTGTTTAATGGTGAACTGCTCACTAAATCATGTTTCATCCAAAGCCATCATTACAGACACTAAAAAGCAGGTCATTTAAATCAATGACTATTAACATCTTTGTCTACAGTGATCAATGAATCATTATTTATACACTGCTGTAAATTATCTGTTTTTTACTTAATATTAGTTTTATTGCCATCTGAAACAAGGGCCAAGAATACAGTGGCCTTGATTTAAAATGAATACTGTTATTAATATTTGTTTTATTATAGAAGTTGCTTCTACAAACACCCGATGACAGCCATATAACAACCTCTAAAACGTAAGAATTTATTTTTTGGTATTGAAAAAAAAGTCTCTTATGCTCACCTAGGCTTCATTCATTTTGAAATAAAGTTAACACCTTAATACTGGTAAATATATTACATTTAAACATAACGCTATTTTGTATTTATGAATGGATTTAAAATGGAATATCAAGCAGACTTTTCAGCATCAGTACAGTGTCACGTCCATTCGAAATCATTCTATGCTGAGTTGGTGCTTAAAGAAACATTTGTACTATTACAAATGTTTGAAACTGTCTAATTCTCTGGTGTGCTGCCTAATATTTTTTGTGGAAACCATGATACTTTTCAAGAGATTTTTAGATGAGTTCTTAGACAAAAGATTCTTAGATGAACGTTCAAAAGATCAGCATTTATTATAAATAAAATAATTTTGTCACTTTACATTTTCATTGTCACTTTCGGCCAATTTAATGAATCCTTGATGTAATAAAAGTATCCATATAAAAAAAAATGTTTTGAACAGTAGTGTAAATTCTCTTCCCCTTTAAAATAATTCTGCATACAAACATGCTGACTTCTGTCTTCATGCCGTATGAGGCAATGATTTTGCAGGCAGCAATTTATTTTGAAGGCACCTCATGAAACTGATTTCGGACAGGCTTCTGAGGCAGAGTAACGTTTAATTATCTACAGCAAATATAGAGAGCTTTGGTGATAACTAAATTAATATTTAATTACCGTAATACAAATTTCTCGCTAGAAATAAAAGTGAAAACGTGATCACAACTTAATTTACACACAAAATATAAACCACCGCTCACACTTTCAGATCCATCCTTTAATTTTAGCTTAACTCCACAGAAAGGATGCACAGGAGTGGTATATCAAAGGCAGCGAAGGATACATCTGTGCTGCCTTCAAAAATCGGCCAGATGAAGGCATTTTAGGAGACAGGAACAGAAGCTAACATTGAATTCGGACGTTTTCGGATGCAGCCATAATCTCCTTTTCTACAACACAAGGGATAGTGGGAAATATTTAATTTTAAAAATCATGCATTAATCCATAATGAAATATTAAACATACCTGTATGATTTCGGCTGGACTAATCCTAGTCTTGCATACTAAATAGTACAGAATATTTAGTGTGGATAGTATATGTATTAGGCTGCAGCCCTTCTCTTGGTGCACTTTTTCAGGTGTTTTGTTTTGTTTTTAATTGGATGAAGAACTGCTGACGGCTGAGGAAACTTGCAAAAAAAAAATAAAAATCGGCTACAAATTGGCAAAGGCTGAGGGGATTTGTGTGTGTATGCATGTGATAAAGAGTTTGTTGGGTAAGGTTTGCTATTTTGAAAGACAAAAATATTTTATATGTGAGGAAGTCAGGTTGCAGTGTTAAATGAAATAGTCTTAAGTTATGTCACAAAGCATGGCTTTCTACTTGCTCGTGAGTTGTATATGTTGCATTATATCTGCTAAAAGAGAATTAGCTTATAACTAAATTGTTGGCTCTTTTTTTTTACAAAGCATAAAGCATCTGCTACAAAAAGTAATTTACCTAAAAGCAACAAAACACCACTTTTGATTCCATGGGTTCTTTAATATCCAAGGAAGCCAACAGGCAGATATTGTCTATTATAAAGGGTCATATTTTACTTTTTTCAACCTAACTTAATGTTTCACACACTCCAGAAATAGACACACCATAACATTTTAATCAGCGCTACTTAATTTGATCTAACCGTGCGCAGAGCCGGGCATGTGAGGTTGCGGAAACGTGTAATTTTATGACCTAGAATCTTCCTCCTGCTTGTTAGCAGCCAGAAAGTACTTTAACAAAGCAACTCCCAGCATCCTCCAGGGGCATTAGTAACAGCATGCTCTCGTCTTCATATCGTTGTCTGCTCTTTCTCTTCGCCGCCGTGAATGTCTCCTTCAAGGACCCTGAGCTCAACGCCACCATCTGTCCAGCAGCGCGTGTGTGTGTGTGTATGAAGACAACCAACACACAGAATTGTGGACAGGCTATAATGATGATACTCTATATCTGCAGTGTTTCTAGTGTGCTACCAGCTGTCACATCAGCACTCAGCCCTCAGGGAATCAAGATCCTTTACGGCCACTGAGAGCTGCCAAATTCTACAGCAGATGCAATTATCAAACTAACAGTCTGTGAAAGCGCACAGGTGATGAGGTCATTTATTCATTATACATTCTTCCCCATTAAAGGTGAAGTGTGTTTATTATGCAATGTTAAAATGCTTCCTCCTATCCAATGTGCATCTCTCGTCAAAGGAATTACTGACGAAAATGCTCAGAAAGGTTTCATCAACAAAGACGAGTGATTCTCAACAATGTGCGTCAAGGTGATCATTAAAAAGCTTCATTAAAACACTGATGAAAATCGGAGGAGGAAACAAATAACAGCAATATGCAAGTCTGGGCTCATTAAGATGTTCTTTTTTAAAGTAATGAACACTTTTTTTCAGCAATGACGCACTAAATTGATCAAAAGTGACAGTACAGTCATTTATAACATTACAAAAGATTTCAATTTCAAATAATGCTAGTATAAGACCTAAAAAAAACCTATAATAGTATAATATACTAATGTTTTCGTGAGGTTCAAATCATCATATTGAACTTGCTAAGGATCATGTTAACTGAAGACTAGTGAAGACTGCTGAAAATTCAGCGTTATAATGAATAATTATTTCTTTTAAATTAATAGAAACCGTTATTTTAATTGTTATACAATCACTTTCACAATATTACTGTTTTTTACTGTATTTTTTATCAAATAAAAGCAGCCTTGGTAAGTAAATATCTTACTGACCTCAAACTTTTGTTAGTTTAGATTCACAAACAAGAAAAATCTAGAAATAACATGATTTTTTCAAATAATCCAACAGCAGTCAATAAAATCAGTGACTGCACTTGGCAGGCTGAAATTGTAAGGATTTTTAGTAAAAAAAAATAAACACCGGAAATTAAAATGAACAATGTTGCTACCACAACTTTAGTCATTTGTAGGTTAATTTCACCACAAAAGTTGTTCAATAATCTCTACTAACCCGACGCAGCAACAATAGCTTAACCAATTGTGTGAGTTTGGGGCGGGACTTGAGTTTGTCTAACTACTGACAGAAAGATGAAGTGTTTGGGAAATGTTTTGATATACACAATCATTTAGCAATTTACTTTGGTGACATTAGTGGCACAAAAACTAAATACTTCAGCTTTAAGGACATGATGCAGTCTCTTAAAAATAAGAGACATGTAATCAGCCTTTTCTTGCTTCTCTGCGGACATGATGTGAACTCGTTCACCTTTAAAAACTCAGTGCTCTAAACAGTTCATCTTAACCAAATGCTTAGCTGTAGCAGAAGTCCATGAGTCACTCATTATGGCTAACGCCTCGATTAAAGACCAGATCACAATGTGTCTTTATGCAAAGAAGGTGCCCACACCGCACAGTCATTGTTAATTAAGAGACTCAAAAACATTTCTCACCTTATTACCACTTTTTTTTATCTGGTTGGACAGAACTGGCTTAAATGAATCACACTAGCCATCTGGATTGTAGATTGCAAAGCAACCAACAGCAACTTTTATAAGTTCAAAATGGCATAATACCATACTCGTTCTATCTCTAAAGTATGTGGTGTGTACAGTGCTCATAGTATGCATATTTGGTTATGGAAATATTTTTTTCAATTCATTTTTCCCATTGGCATTTTAAAAAAAGAATTATTTGTTAAAGCATTATGAAGCCATGAAACCAAACAACTGTCTATGAGTTGAATCACAAGTTAAAAAATATTTTAAAAATTGGACAAAATTATTATTATTTCTTTTTGACAATTGCATCATTTGCGTTGATTCATGGGAGACATTGTTCCCTGCCAAGCTTTTTTGGCATGATTTACTTGCCGCAAATCACTCATTAGTGGAATTTTCTTCACAACATCATCAGTAAGTTTTACACTAGGAATTCTGCTGTTAAACATGAGTATTAATGCAAAATTTATTTCTAAATAGACAGCTGTTGATGCAAATTGAAAGTATGTGACAAAGTAGCATTTTTGCTATTCAAAAGATTTTGAACTGCATACTGAATCACATATAATTCCAAGTACAGTATATACTGCAATATGTGCACTCTTATGTTGTGAACTCCTCTCAGGTTTTGTCCTAATTGGTTGGTGCAGGCCGTGGGTCCCAGCATCAGAGCAGTTTGCTAGACTTGCTCCTGCTCTGATAAAACTGCACTCAGCGTCAGCGTGTCTGATTTGGCCGCAGGCCGGAAGCCTGTGACCTGGATTTTGAAATGAGGGGTTTTGCGCTGCAATGCCTAATTGCAGAATTTACACTACTCATGCCCATGTGAGATAAACATGACACTCTTTTACGGTTATTTGCTGTTGCTTTGATTTAATAAATGTAGAATTAACTGTGTGATTTACCATGTTTAGGGCATATTTCCTTTAATCAATTAATCTATGTATTTATCAGTCTGTCTGTCTGTTTGGTTTTCTGTCTGTTCTATCTGTCTGTCTGTTTGTCTGTCTGTCTGCCCGCCTTAATCTCTATCACTATCACTCACATGTAAGATAACTAACACTTGTTGATGGCATGTACTCTACATCAGTTCTTGATCTCGACAGCAGTGCCAGTCCCTGCTGAAATAAGAGTCTGTTGTATAGCCTGAGTTTATGAACACTGATTAGCTTTGCTGCAGTGGAGCTGCTTTCTGCGTGTCTCTTGTGAAGTAAACCATCATTTAGACTGAACTCAAATTATCAACTTCCGCAGCGTGTGTTCATGTAAATACAAAGTGGTTAGTAAGCACATCATGAGAGATGATCAAACTCCCAGAGCTTTCAGAGAAGTTGTCCTACCTGCTGGCATCGAGGCTGGAATTGAACTCTGATTAGGTGTTTCTAACGCCACCATACTTTAGGGACAAAATCGCTCAGGTTACAGTAGCTAAACTTGCCAAAACTTTTATAGACATCCTCAAAATGAGAGGAGGTTTATAAAGAACATTCGGAATGGAATACTAAAGTACTGCTTACTCCTGAGTAGCATATACTGTATACTATCTCCTATTTTGTAACAATAATGTGAAACTGTATGTACAAAGAACGTCTCAGGTTACTTATGTAACCATGGTTCCCTGAGTACGGAATAAGACACTGCGTCCTCTAGGTCGCTCCTGGGGAATCCTCGTCGTGACCCATGTCTGAAGCCATCATTGAAAAAACACAACTTATTTGGCCGTCGACAGCCATATACACACTATACCGTAAATACACTACTATAGTTAAATAGGCGCCGAGCACACCTCATTCACTTCTTCGTCTGAAGCTTGCGTCCGCAAGAAGAAACCTAGAGGACGCAGTGTCTCGTCCCTACTCAGGGAACCATGGTTACATTATTACCATGGTTCCCGGAGTAGGAAACGAGACACTGCGTCCTCTAGGTTTCTTGCCATGCTGCGGACGCAAGCTTCAGACGAAGAAGTGAATGATGTGTGCTCCCGGCGCCTATTTTATACTATAGTAGTGTATACCGGTAGTGATGTCATGGCTGTCGCAGGCCAACATGTTGTTGTTTTTTTCATGTATACTTCAGCATGGGTCTCCGACGAGGCAATATTCCCAGAGCGCCCTAGAGGAGGCAGTGTCTGTTCCCCCACTCAGGGAACCTGGTTACATAAGTAACCTGAGACGTTCTTTGTACATACAGTTTCACATTATTGTTACAAAATAGGAGATAGTATACAGTATATGCTACTCAGGAGTAAGCAGTACTTTAGTATTCCATTCCGAATGTTCTTTATAAACCTCCTCTCATTTTGAGGATGTCTATAAAAGTTTTGGCAAGTTTAGCTACTGTAACCTGAGCGATTTTGTCCCTAAAGTATGGTGGCGTTAGAAACACCTAATCAGAGTTCAATTCCAGCCTCGATGCCAGCAGGTAGGACAACTTCTCTGAAAGCTCTGGGAGTTTGATCATCTCTCATGATGTGCTTACTAACCACTTTGTATTTACATGAACACACGCTGCGGAAGTTGATAATTTGAGTTCAGTCTAAATGATGGTTTACTTCACAAGAGACACGCAGAAAGCAGCTCCACTGCAGCAAAGCTAATCAGTGTTCATAAACTCAGGCTATACAACAGACTCTTATTTCAGCAGGGACTGGCACTGCTGTCGAGATCAAGAACTGATGTAGAGTACATGCCATCAACAAGTGTTAGTTATCTTACATGTGAGTGATAGTGATAGAGATTAAGGCGGGCAGACAGACAGACAAACAGACAGACAAACAGACAGACAGAAAGACCAAACAGACAGACAGACTGATAAATACATAGATTAATTGATTAAAGGAAATATGCCCTAAACATGGTAAATCACACAGTTAATTCTACATTTATTAAATCAAAGCAACAGCAAATAACCGTAAAAGAGTGTCATGTTTATCTCACATGGGCATGAGTAGTGTAAATTCTGCAATTAGGCATTGCAGCGCAAAACCCCTCATTTCAAAATCCAGGTCACAGGCTTCCGGCCTGCGGCCAAATCAGACACGCTGACGCTGAGTGCAGTTTTATCAGAGCAGGAGCAAGTCTAGCAAACTGCTCTGATGCTGGGACCCACGGCCTGCACCAACCAATTAGGACAAAACCTGAGAGGAGTTCACAACATAAGAGTGCACATATTGCAGTATATACTGTACTTGGAATTATATGTGATTCAGTATGCAGTTCAAAATCTTTTGAATAGCAAAAATGCTACTTTGTCACATACTTTCAATTTGCATCAACAGCTGTCTATTTAGAAATAAATTTTGCATTAATACTCATGTTTAACAGCAGAATTCCTAGTGTAAAACTTACTGATGATGTTGTGAAGAAAATTCCACTAATGAGTGATTTGCGGCAAGTAAATCATGCCAAAAAAGCTTGGCAGGGAACAATGTCTCCCATGAATCAACGCAAATGATGCAATTGTCAAAAAGAAATAATAATAATTTTGTCCAATTTTTAAAATATTTTTTAACTTGTGATTCAACTCATAGACAGTTGTTTGGTTTCATGGCTTCATAATGCTTTAACAAATAATTCTTTTTTTAAAATGCCAATGGGAAAAATGAATTGAAAAAAATATTTCCATAACCAAATATGCATACTATGAGCACTGTACACACCACATACTTTAGAGATAGAACGAGTATGGTATTATGCCATTTTGAACTTATAAAAGTTGCTGTTGGTTGCTTTGCAATCTACAATCCAGATGGCTAGTGTGATTCATTTAAGCCAGTTCTGTCCAACCAGATAAAAAAAAGTGGTAATAAGGTGAGAAATGTTTTTGAGTCTCTTAATTAACAATGACTGTGCGGTGTGGGCACCTTCTTTGCATAAAGACACATTGTGATCTGGTCTTTAATCGAGGCGTTAGCCATAATGAGTGACTCATGGACTTCTGCTACAGCTAAGCATTTGGTTAAGATGAACTGTTTAGAGCACTGAGTTTTTAAAGGTGAACGAGTTCACATCATGTCCGCAGAGAAGCAAGAAAAGGCTGATTACATGTCTCTTATTTTTAAGAGACTGCATCATGTCCTTAAAGCTGAAGTATTTAGTTTTTGTGCCACTAATGTCACCAAAGTAAATTGCTAAATGATTGTGTATATCAAAACATTTCCCAAACACTTCATCTTTCTGTCAGTAGTTAGACAAACTCAAGTCCCGCCCCAAACTCACACAATTGGTTAAGCTATTGTTGCTGCGTCGGGTTAGTAGAGATTATTGAACAACTTTTGTGGTGAAATTAACCTACAAATGACTAAAGTTGTGGTAGCAACATTGTTCATTTTAATTTCCGGTGTTTATTTTTTTTTACTAAAAATCCTTACAATTTCAGCCTGCCAAGTGCAGTCACTGATTTTATTGACTGCTGTTGGATTATTTGAAAAAATCATGTTAT
The DNA here is from genome assembly GCA_018155175.1 of Sinocyclocheilus anophthalmus. Classification (NCBI taxonomy): domain Eukaryota; kingdom Metazoa; phylum Chordata; class Actinopteri; order Cypriniformes; family Cyprinidae; genus Sinocyclocheilus; species Sinocyclocheilus anophthalmus. The sequence goes on from JADLZN010002582.1 coordinate 37,983, forward strand.
TTCTAGATTTTTCTTGTTTGTGAATCTAAACTAACAAAAGTTTGAGGTCAGTAAGATATTTACTTACCAAGGCTGCTTTTATTTGATCAAAACAGTAAAAACAGTAAAACTGTGAAATATTATTACAATTTAAAATAACTTTATTTTAATATATTTTGAAATGTAATTTATTCTTGTGATGATAAAGCTGAATTTTCAGCATCCATTACTCTAGTCTTCAGTGTCACATGATCCTTCATAACTCATTCTAATATGCTGATCTGCTGCTCAAGAAAACATTTATTATTATTATTATTAGTTTTTTTTCAGGTTTTATAATAGCATTTATTTGAAGTAGAACTCTTTTTGTAACATTTTAATGCCTTTACTGTCCCTTTTGATCAATTTTCGTGCGTCATTGCTGACAAAAAGTTTCATTACTGTTAAAAATGCACATCCTAATGAGCCCAGACTTGCCTATTGCGGTTATTTTTGTGTTTCCTCCTCCTCGATTTTTTCATCAGTGTTTTAATGAAGCTTTTTAATGATCACCTTGACGCACATTGTTGAGAATCACTCGTCTTTGTTGATGAAACCTTTCTGAGCATTTTCGTCAGTAATTCCTTTGACGAGAGATGCACATTGGATAGGAGGAAGCATTTTAACATTGCATAATAAACACACTTCACCTTTAATGGGGAAGAATGTATAATGAATAAATGACCTCATCACCTGTGCGCTTTCACAGACTGTTAGTTTGATAATTGCGTCTGCTATAGAATTTGGCAGCTCTCAGTGGCTGTAAAGGATCTTGATTCCCTGAGGGTTGAGTGCTGGTATGACAGCTGTTAGCACACTAGAAATGCTGCAGCTACAGAGTGTCATCATTATAGTCTGTCCACAATTCTGTTATGTTGGCTGTCTTTCTCACACACACACACACACCCACACTACACATATATGCGCTCGCTGCTGGTCAGATGGTGGCTTTGAGCTCAGGGTCCTTGAAGGAGACATTCACGGCGGCGAAGAGAAAGAGCAGACAACGATATGAAGACGAGAGCATGCTGTTACTAATGCCCCTGGAGGATGCTGGGAGTTGCTTTGTTAAAGTACTTTCTGGCTGCTAACAAGCAGGAGGAAGATTCTAGGTCATAAAATTACACGTTTCCGCAACCTCACATGCCCGGCTCTGCGCACGGTTAGATCAAATTAAGTAGCGCTGATTAAAATGTAGTGTTTTTTTCTTATTTTCTGTGTGTGAAACATTAAGTTAGGTTGAAAAAAGTAAAATATGACCCTTTATAATAGACAATATCTGCCTGTTGGCTTCCTTGGATATTAAAGAACCCATGGAATCAAAAGTGGTGTTTTGTTGCTTTTAGGTAAATTACTTTTTGTAGCAGATGCTTTATGCTTTGTAAAAAAAAAGAGCCAACAATTTAGTTATAAGCTAATTCTCTTTTAGCAGATATAATGCAACATATACAACTCACGAGCAAGTAGAAAGCCATGCTTTGTGACATAACTTAAGACTATTTCATTTAACACTGCAACCTGACTTCCTCACATATAAAATATTTTTGTCTTTCAAAATAGCAAACCTTACCCAACAAACTCTTTATCACATGCATACACACACAAATCCCCTCAGCCTTTGCCAATTTGTAGCCGATTTTTATTTTTTTTTTGCAAGTTTCCTCAGCCGTCAGCAGTTCTTCATCCAATTAAAAACAAAACAAAACACCTGAAAAAGTGCACCAAGAGAAGGGCTGCAGCCTAATACATATACTATCCACACTAAATATTCTGTACTATTTAGTATGCAAGACTAGGATTAGTCCAGCCGAAATCATACAGGTATGTTTAATATTTCATTATGGATTAATGCATGATTTTTAAAATTAAATATTTCCCACTATCCCTTGTGTTGTAGAAAAGGAGATTATGGCTGCATCCGAAAACGTCCGAATTCAATGTTAGCTTCTGTTCCTGTCTCCTAAAATGCCTTCATCTGGCCGATTTTTGAAGGCAGCATTGATGTATCCTTCGCTGCCTTTGATATACCACAATCCTGTGCATTCCTTTCTGTGACAGTTAAGCTAAAAAATAAAGATGACGTCTGAAAGATGCGTTTGGTGGTCAGTTTGTGTGTAATTGGTAGTTTATTGACACGTTTTCACTTTCTACTTTCTTTTCTAGCGTAAAGTATATTGCAGTATGAAATATTCCTTAGTTATCCACCAAAGCCTCTAATATTTGCGGTAGAATCTAACCTTACTCTGCCTCAGAAAAGCCTGTCCGAACAGTTTCTGAGGTGCCGTGCCAAAATCAACCTGCAAAGTCCTTGCCTCCTACGGAAGTTGAGGTCAGCAATCCGCATGTTTGTATCATATTTTATTTTTAAAGGGGAATAGAATAATACAACGACTGTTCAAAAGTTTTTTTTAATGAATACTCTTTTATTCATAAGGATTCATTAAGATTTGCCGAAAGTGACAATGACATGGTAAATTGACAAAATTAGGTATTTATAATACAATGCCTGACTTTGAACGTTCATCTACGATCTTTTTGTCTAAGAGAACTCCATCGAAGAAATCTTGAAAAATGTATCCATGGTTTCACAAAAATATTAGAGCAGCACACAGATATTAGACAGTTTTTCAACATTTGTAATAGTCCAAATGTTTCTTAGGCACCAAATCATCAGCGAATGATTTCTACTGATCATGACACTGTAATGATGCTGAAAATTCTGCTTGAATTCCATTTTAAAATACATTCAAATAAAAATCTGTTATTTTAAATTGTAATCATATTTTACAGTATTACTGTTTTACTTTATTTCAAATAAATGCAGCCTAGGTGAGCAAAAGAGACTTATTTCAAAAACATAAAAAAATTCGTACTTTTAGAGGTTGTATATTGCTGTCATCGGGTGTTTGTAGAAGCAACTTCTATAATAAAACAAATATTAATAACAGTATTCATTTTAAATCAAGGCCACTGTATTCTTGGCCCTTGTTTCAGATGGCAATAAAACTAATATTAAGTAAAAAACAGATAATTTACAGCAGTGTATAAATAATGATTCATTGATCACTGTAGACAAAGATGTTAATAGTCATTGATTTAAATGACCTGCTTTTTAGTGTCTGTAATGATGGCTTTGGATGAAACATGATTTAGTGAGCAGTTCACCATTAAACAGAGTGTTTTGAACTGAAGGTTAGATGTAATTGTTGTAAGACCCATATTGTGGGAAGTGTGTGATGCTGACATTATCCTATGATACAGTAAGTGGAGCGAGATAATTATTATAATGACAACAGTAATGCTGCCTGTGAGGTCAGATTTTATTGAAGAAAGCCCTCTCTCTTTGTTAACCACGTCCATTCATTCTTATATTTTTTTGTGTCAAAGCAAAGCAAAAAAACAATAACGAACAAAGGCGCATTGACGTATGGCTGTATTGTGTGTGATCCAGGGTTTAGTGTTCACCTTGAGAGTGGTTTGGTGATGTTCCAGGATGGCCCAGTGTGTGTCAGAGGGTCATTAATCCGAGGCAGAGAGAGATCAATAAACCTGATCATTAGTCTCATCAGCTGCTAACGACGAGCTGAGATCATCTGATTCGCCTACAGATCTGGCACTTCACCCTGGAGAAACTGTTTAGTGTCATGTTTACTGTGTTTCATGATGGAACGTTGCCTGTAAAGAGACACAACCATGGCTGATGGTTTTTACTGTCACAGGGCAAGCAGATCTGCTTGCTTTTACAAATAAAGAAATAGGAAATGTGATGAAATTCTGTTATTTCTCACCCTGATGTCTTTCAAACGTGACATTTTCCTACTGTTTTCATAGGATAATTTTGGGACAGACAGAAACTGAAGCTTTATTTGTAGAAGATAGTTCTCAAATCTCTCTGCTTGCTTTCAATTCAAATGTGAAGCCAAATGTGATTGGTTGACGTCAAAACTGATGCAACACATCTTGACGTGCCATATTTGAATTGACTAAGACACAGCAGGAAGATTTTAAGTGAATCTTTATCCACGTTTTGGTCATATTGACTGCTTTAATTATTATTTAATTTTTGGAAGAACTAATCCTTTTAAGAATCAAAACTCATAGTTTGAGTACATTAATCTAGGATTAAGTTGTGATCAGGTAACTGGATGACATTAAACATAGAAACATTTATTTCAAACTGAGAGAAAGAAAGTGCGACTCATTCCTGTTGAAGTTCTCAGTGGAAGTTTCTCTTTCTATTCTCTCTTCTCTCACACTCTCGGCGGATTCCATGTTGACACCTGGAGGAGTGAATTATTCATTTCTTCAGGCAGATGAAGAATGGGTGGCAGGGGCACGTGATGCACACGCACTTACATACAGTACACAAGCACTCAAACATGCTCATGGGCATGGGTATACTGTATATACACTACTGTTCAAAAGTTTTGGGGTCAGCAGACTTTTTCTTTTAAAGAATTCATATTTTACTTTAGGAAGGATGCAGTAAATTCGATCAAATGACAGTAAAGAAAATGTGATATTTATTTGGAACTAATTATTCTATCAGTAATCTAATTGTTATAATAATAATTAGATGATTTGTTTTGCCCCACAGGTCAGTCGTGTTTTGAAACCTGGTGGCCGTTTCATCTCTGTCACATTTGCGCAGCCACATTTTCGTAAGAGACTCTACGCTCGAGCAGAGTACAACTGGTCTATCATGCACTATCACTGTGGCAGCAGCTTTCACTACTTCCTGTATGTTCTCACCAAAGGGGAGGAGCTTAGCCCAGAGGACGCTGCATTGGAGAGGAGACTGCTCATGGAAGCTGATGGGCGCGGGGGCGCCCACCGAAGTAAAATTTCAGGAAGCGGATTCTGAGGACTTCCTGAATAACATTGGATTATAGGGACATGTCAAGCACCTGTCAATCAAAAGACTGCTGACAGAAGTTGTACAGACATTTTTATAATTTTTTTCTTGTGCTCCGATCCTTTAAAGGAACAGTTGACCCAAAAAAATACACTTCTATTTATTATTATTATTATCATCATTTTGTTCCAAATTAATTTGATTTAATTTCATTCATGGAACAAAAAATAGTTTGTTGTTGTTGTTGTTGTTGTTATATTTTTTTGGAGGCTCGACATGGCCCGTCTCCATAGCACTTCTTTAACATTTGTGTTCAATGGAAGAAAGAAACTCATACAGTTTTGGAACAATTTGAGGTTGAGTAAATGATGACAGAAATATAATTTTTTGGTGAACTATCACGTATAGCCGGTTGCTTGATATGAGACAGATTATTCTGTTTTTTTTTTTTTTTTGGGTGTGTTAAGGACAAGTATTGCTCTGAAATTAAACAAAACACAGCAACTTCCCCTCTGAGATCCTGTAATATTTTGAAATGACATGCTTGACTTTTACGCCATTCTATACTGGTTTAGAGTTGGTTCAATACTTGGACTTGGAGCAACTATATGCTTTTAAACTATTTATTTTTAAGTATCTTGTATATTTAAAAAGAAAAACTTTTTTTACTATGCTTTTTTTAGGATGCTTTGATGTGAATTTTTACTCTGTTCTGCAGTTTCTCTTTCTCTTTCACTCTCTCTCTGGCCTATTTCTCTGTGCAATTGTCTTGATTGGTATGACAAGGTTGAGTGCTTGACACCTGCACACTTGTGCAGAGACAAATCTGTCATAAATGCTTCTCAAACAACAAATAAACAGACAGACAGAAAACAAACAGCCCTGCTGTGTTCCAGAATATGACAGACGTGTCTACACTCTTTTGGATGAGGAATGGCTGCATTGAATTGGAGGAGGCCATTAATAAACCAGAAATCATTTATTTTTAATTTAGCTCTGGAATGTAATTACCGTCTATTTTTAAGACTTGAGGAAGGTGCCTGAATTTTTCAGAATTTCAGAACAGCCTTCTGTGTGCCAGTGTGAACATAGATTGAAATGTTACACTGGGATTTTTATAGTAAATAGAGGAAAGTTATTCTTGAACCAGGAGAGACCAAAACACATTTAAACCCACACTATGTTGTGGGTGGTTGCCAAGGTGTCATGAGTTATTTTTAGAATGTTGCTAGGTGGTTGCTAAGATGTTCTCTGAATGAAAAGTGTACCAATTACCAATTCATTAGTAGGTGACTGTCCTATTCAGTAGCTCATTAACGGGTCCCAGATTGAATATGTTATCTGTGAAAGCTGATGATGTAGTCACAGGTCTTTCCCCTTCACTGAAGCGCTAAGCAATGACGTCAGGGCATGGATGGTATCAGATGGACGCTGGTGTCAGGTGAGCTGCACATATCAGGTGTAGATTTATTCTGTGATCGTATCCTCACGACATGCTGTGTAACAGTTCTCCAGGAACCCAGTGCTGCCTAAACACCATAAAGCTGCTGCAGAGAACAGGAGACCTTGATTAGTCTAATGGCCGGTTATGTGGCCTTTACCCCCTCGCAGTGCAAACCCACACACAAGCTATGCTTTATATTGACCTTTAAAACCATGATATTCAATAATGTACTTTTGAATAATTGATTACGAGTCATTTCAGAAGTGTACTTGTGAGATATTTTCTGAGCTGGTGTCTTGTCTTGGAGAAGAACTGGAACAGTCCTTGTATGGTACTCAGCAAATTTAATTCTGCATGTCATGGACAGTTGTTGTTATATTGACAACAATGATACCTTGTTTGAAAGTTGAAAAATGTTAAAAAGCCTTAAAAGTTTTATACGTGAACAGATGGATGCATGGCTGGAATAGATAAATCGATAGCTTAGATTGTTGTGCATCCAAGATGGATTAACCCTAGATAGATAGATAGATAGGATGGAGTAGATAGCTAGACAGACGGACGGACAGATAGACTGGCAGATGGATGGATAATAGACAGACAGAGAGGTGTATGGATGGATAGATGTGAATCCATGGATAGATAGATCTACGGGCCAGACAAACAGATTGACGGAATAACCAACATAGACCAACAGATGGACGGAAAAATGGACAGATAGATAGATAGATATAGATTTCAAAGATTGACCGGGAACCTGTTCTTTTATTGCAATTTTGCTCAGAGCTATTTATGATGGTTGTCCATAGATGGCATAAATACAGTAAATGTATTTAATACAATACAAAATACTTGAAAATATATTTACATACAAATACAGATAATTTGAAAATAACACAAATACATAGGAAGTGCCATCCATGCAGTATCCCTATACAATTTGAAAATCTCTCTGGACCTATTCCTTGATAAAGAAAACAAGAAACAAACAAACAAACAACACACATTTCGATAGTGTACAACTGCTTTAGAAACTGTTGTTTTCATTTACATACCTTTTCCCTTCTCCCTACCTTTAGAATACAAAAACTACCTTTTTATTTATGGTTAATTTAATTTGTTGTATATAACATTATTAAATTGATAAAGTTTTATATCATAAAATGTAACATTTTAAAATTAGAATTATTTTAAGATTTTTTGTGAAGAACCGTCTGCATCAGTGTTTTCACAATTAAAAGTTGTTGATGACAGACAGTGATTAACCTAATTATTTTGTCTCTACATAAACATACATTTGGATGGGATGGGTGGATGGATGAACACGTCAACCTGATTTTGTAATGTGCTTTTTTTACATTGAGCACCAGTTTGCATGTCTAAAATTTAAATGCTTACTCTTTACCAAATGACCTGCAATTCTAAAGACTTAATCGTAATGTCCCCATGTTCAATACAAACATTAATTAAAAGAAAATGTTTAATGAATTTAAAAAAAACATAAAGCATTATTTAATTTAGTGTTATACATATGTTATCATATTCATATGGTTTGGTCTAATGTCACAAATCATAATCTCAAATTTACTGCATTTTACACAATTCTTTGAATTCTTTTGTGTGGTTTTAAGAAGTGTACTCAAAAACATTTTCACACGTTTCTTCCAAAATTACCCACAACCTAATCAGTTTATATGTGAAAAAATCAATTTATTCACAAACTTCTCACGAAACGACTGTTTGACAAACTACTCGGCAAACTACTTCCTCCCACTGCTGATTTGGAGAGCACTTACTCCGAGTCGCCCCCCTGTCATTTCACAGAATTATACAACGGCGAGCACATCAAGTATAAAAGCCTTGTCCGTTTAGGGAGGAGCGGGCAGTCAGCAGGTTCGTGGCGTAAAGCCAGTCGAAAGTATAAACAAGGCTTCAACTGCACAAAACACTTCCACTACGACAGAAATCGTGAACTGCTCGGTGATTCCACCGCTTGCCACGTCCCGTGTGAAAGGTCCTTCAAAGGGTTAGTTCACCTAAAAATTTAAATTCTGTCATTAATTACTAACCCTCATGTCGTTTCAAACGCGTAAGACCTTCGTTCATCTTCGGAACACAAATTAAGCTATTTTTGATGGAATCTGAGAGCTGTCGACCTGCCTAGACAGCATACTAACGTCTGATCTGTGTTCCTATGTGTTGTGTGATATTGATTTGACAAAACAGCGTATCCATGTAGACGCGCTGACACAGACATAGCAATTCATCCTGCAGATACTCTCCAAAATGGCGCTACAGGTGACGACAGGAGAGATAAATTTGGGTTGTATAAGTCGTTTTTTTTTTTTTTCATCTTTGCGCACAAAAAGTATTCTCGTAGCTTTGTAAAATTGCGGTTGAACCCCTGATGTCACATGGATTATTTTACCGATCTCCTTGCTACGTCTCTGGACTTGAGAACATTTCAGTTGCATTGCTGTCAATGCAGGATCAGAAAGCTCACGGATTTCATCAAAAATATCTTAATTTGTTTTCCGAAAAATGAACGAAGGTCTTACGGGTTTAGAACAACATGAGGGTAAGTAATTAATGACAGAATTTGAATTTTTGGGTGAACTATCCCTTTAAGTCAAAAGTGTAGGCCTACTTGTCTGCGTTCCACTCTGCACCAAGCACATCACATTGTATTGCTCATTCATTAATGCTTCTTTTTCCACTCCAATGTTCCAATAATTCCTGCCCACTAAAAGCTGCACGGATATATTCGCTTACCCCAATAGGCCTGTCTATGTAAACGATTTAGAAAAAGTTCAGTCGATTCACACATTATATTATCGCCACGATATGGTTTGTCATATCACCCATATCACCAAACAACCGATTAACTATCAAAACTGATTGGCTAACACTATTCAGTGCTCTTTTCTTCTTTCATGTTAACTGAAGGCAAATCTGAATGATGCTCTATTTTAACTTTAATCAACATGTACACTTGACCATGACATCTTCACCTTATCTTATTCCAGAAAAGTCGCTCACTAAATGCTGGATGGAGCTGTACAGCTGCAGCTCACGTGATGAATGTTGGGGGGAGGGTGCGTGTCTGAACTAGTTGATGAACGAAATCAGCACACTGATAAAGAGGTTGACTGGCACAAATTATTTTATGTATTTTGAAAATACAAAAATATTAAGATTAAATGTATTTAAATGCAAAATACATTAGATTTTTTTCCAAAGGCTTTTAAATACAAAAAAGTATTTTGTATTTTAAATACGTATTTTAAATACATGTATCCGAAATACTGCCCATCCCTGTGGTTTCATGAAACTTAGTTTTTTTGTACAGAATGGTGTAGTTACGACACTACCCATGGCTAGCCAAACCATGCTAACCTGCCAATCCTGGACCCCATGTGGTCATCCCTTGCTCTATTTACAGACAGATTTTTTTAATTTGTCACTGGGTGCCACAAGAAAATAATCAAAATGACCATTTGACCCTTCATATCATTGACAAAGACTGATATCCGCCTGATTCATCAAAGCTCCTGTTTTCTGTAGGACAATGCACCTGTTGTTCATCCAGGGGGAGGGGTCGGACCACCTACATCATCATCCCGCGAGGGCAGCAACAGCATAGGCCGTAGTTATGAAAGCAGCACATAAACCGCCCTGCTACTCCGCTGACAACACTAGGTTAAACATGCACTAGCTACATTACGGACAAGGTGTGTGTGTGTGTGTGTGTGTGTGTGTTGGTCACTAGTGCTTATCAGGTTACAGCAGGGATACACTTTTTGATGTAGAGGGCAGCACTTCAAAACCTAACTGATTGATTTCATTCTTTTAATAAAAACATTTGACCTAACTCTGTTTTCCTCGGTGAAGTATCTCTCCATTATGTGCAAGGTTATGTTATGAGTCAAAAAAATCTAAATTAAATTGTAATGTAGTTTTAAACTGATATGGTTTTTTTTCAGTAGCCCAAGCCGATCTCAAGAGAGCTGTGTAAGCAATATAATGCTGATATATATGTATGATTTAATGATAACACAACATAAATGTTTACATATTTGCAGTATGTAATATTTACTATTTACTAATATTTTTATTATACTTTACATTATTTTCTCAAAATCAATTTTGGCACTGAACTACAGCTTGTATAAAAGTCTCTCATGATGCAGAATATGGTAAAAAACTGCCACATATTTTAAATATTGTCAAATAGTGCCATCTTTTCAATCTGGTAAATATGATATATTCGTCGATAGCTTTAGTTTAAAGAATTTTGGTAGTTTTTGGTTTAAGTCAACTTGTTTGCTTTTAATGTGTTTTTGGTTTGCAAATGTTGTTCTGGGTCTGGTTTTGAATAGATGGATTAATTGATTTTGGATGTATGGATGTATGGATTGGTTTTTGGATGAATGAATCTGTAGTTTGCTTGTGTTGGATTTCTTCAAACTTGTGTTTGAAGGTTGAATGCCAAATTGGAACTCCAACAATGCATTATCTGTGTTGTATTTCTTTGATTTGCAATCTAATAAATGTCTCTTTCTGTCATTTCCAATTCAGCTTCCTGTGTGGTGTGGCCAATTCAATTCAAATTAAATTGCTGTATATTCAGGATAGTGGGGATTTCAGGTAATTCCTGGGATGTTCACAAGTTTCTCTTTAATTGCATAGTGGCACAACATATAAAGTTATTTTATGATGAGCTACAGATTCTGAATTATCATTCTCATTCCTATTCCGTGAGCTACTCCTAAACTCAAAGCTAAATGATTGGATGATCATAAGAATGTTAAGTCCCAAGCCAATCCCTAAACCCAATTCTAAAACATGATTGGTTGACAGGAATGTTGTACTACAACCAACAAGGATGTATATCCAGAATCTGGTTTGCAACATTTCCAGATGCCATTCGAATCATCTTTTGCTCATCAATCCCTGTTGAATCTCTACAATGCCTTTTAAAAGTGGAAAATGCCCAAAATATGAGTATTTGGTTTTGCTGTATGACAGTGACATCAATTTCTGTGTGGCTGAATGTGAATCTGTGCATATTTTGTACGAGCCAGTTCAAACACTTCACTTTGACTCACAGTGGCGTTAAATGAGGATTGACAGCAAAAATATATATATGCTATTATCTCTAATGAGGGTGGTCAGTAGCACCAGTAGCACCAACCGAGAGCCACAAGATGGGATGAATCGAGGACAATGCATTTAAATAAAATGTCTTTGTCACTTTTTCGCTTTTCATTTCTTCCGGTAGAGAGCTCATTCTTTGAGAATCTTAGAATGTCATCTCTCCCTCTTTCTTCCTTTATCACGCTGTCATTATCTGCCGAGAGCTGGGCTTTCCATATTGGGTCAGGCCACAGTGTCGCTCAGTCACTCCAGAGCTGCCGCGGGCCGCCTGTCTGTTCAGATAGTGTATCAGTAATCTCCAGCTCTGAGCAGCCTGTGTGAAGCGGTAAGGATTCCCCTGGGCATTGGAGCAGTTCAGGAACACTGCAACAGTCATGAAGGTGTATTAATAGACTGAGATGGTGAAGCTGAGTGTCCTTGACTGTGCTTGAGTGACTGTCTGATGGACTTTCTGCTGTGCAAAGACCTCGTCGAGCCTTGAGAATAAACATGCACAGATGACGGGAGTCTGTGGTAAACTCTGAGGTTAAACTGCGATTGATCATTTGAAAATCGTTTGGAAATTTTAGTGGCCAAACTTGAGCTTGGGTCAACTGGAGTTATAGAACGTTATCATGATTGGATGACTATTGGAGTTTAAATTGATTTAGGTGAGCCTGACTTGTTTCCAGATGGATCCTGAGCCTCATTGCACACATCGGACAGCTGACCCAAAGGCCACTCATGGGCGCATGATGGCACAGATCACGGATAAAAGCCATTGATTCTCTTTCGGTTGAAACGCACACATTGTTTCGGAGATGTGTGTCTGACTGTGTGTGAAGAAAAACATCAATCTTGCTGTAAAATGTTCGGTGTAAACAGGAAGCAGCATATGGCTTTTTCCAAGCAGTGTAGAAACAATATTCAGCTTAAATGAACAACCTTGATAGAAAAATAATCTGAAATCACCACCACTAACATTCTGAGTGTGTTTTTACCTGGTCTGTTAACTGGCTAGCATGATTTTAAGGTGCCACATCTTCTTTTAAAGGGAACGTTCACCTCAAAATAAACATTCTGCTATCATTTACTCACCATCATGTCAGTCCAAACCTGAAGAGAAGAAGATATTTTCAAAAAGAAGATACATTGGGGTTCAAACTACATTGGACCCAATTGACGTTCTTCATGAACAATAAATAAATAAATAAGCATCTTCTTTTGAGTTGCACACAAGGAAGAAACTCATACAGGTTTGGAATGACATGAGGGTCAACATTGCTGTGAAATCTAACTGCATCAGATGGTTCAGTGTTCACTGTAAACAGGAAGCAGCATGTGGTTTTATCCAAGCTGTGTGGAAGCATCATTCAGCTTAAATGATCAGCCTCGTCAAAGAAAATGACCACTAACATTGTTATTTTTCTCCTTGTCTAGCATTATTTTAAGGTGCCACGTCATAGATTAA
>JADLZN010002583.1:0-88847 GCA_018155175.1 Sinocyclocheilus anophthalmus
AGAGCTGATGGAGGAGGACTAAGTAATCTGTGAGAAATCCTGCAACACAGGAAAAAAGAGAATGTATCACATGATGAACAACAAAAACATTAACTACAGCGGGGATAACATAACCAGAACTTTATCGTTGTGTGGGGATACTAAAAATAGTTATGTTTGTGTTTCGTGTTGTAACCACCTGAAGTGAGCCTAATTTGGTGCAAGATTAAATAAAATTGATGTGTCCATGACATGTAACTAGCATTTTTGCAGACTTTTGCTTTTTAGACAGATGTGTTCAATAAAAATCAACATGTAAAGAAAGGCAGACTCTGAGGTGTGCAGATAGCATGTACTGTTAGAACGGGAAGACACGGTGCTAATAAAGAATACAATGGACTCAATATAAACTTTATGATACAAATACTCTGACTACTTACATGGGGCATGATCTGCATGAGAGTTGAGGCAATGGCCAATGACAGCAGGAGTAAAAACATAGATTTTTTGCATGAGTACGCTTGCACAATATCATATGAAATTGCTGAAATTGTATGAATTATTACTACTTTGACGTAGCACAGTGTTCGTACTGATGGGGTCGTGGGGTATGTAAAAAAGGTTAAGAAACATCAAATGTGGTGCAAAATGTAACTGCAGTAAAGTTCAGTCAAGGTGCTCAGACCAACACAGACGTACCATTGGAAATGTTTGCATTTGCAGCTTTTGGTCTTCTCCGTAAACGCACATGATGGTTAAATTCATCCCTCTCCACAAACAAGACGGGTTTGACAATAGTTTGACAGGCCTTCCTTTGGTCTTCCTTTTCAGCTGAAATAAAGAAAAAAGAAAATGTTGTTGTTTTTAGTATGTTGAGACAGTGTGTTAGAAATGATATGTGAACAAAATATTTGAAAGGAAGGACTATAAGGAAGGTTATTAACACAAAGTAAGGATAAATTAATTAAAGTAAATCAGTTATAACTAAATGTCTTCAACATTACCTGTGAAGTGTTGAACCTTTTAAGGACTTCAGCTTCCCTGGCAACTTCAAGTTTAGCATTGAGCTTCGAGTTCAAGTTCCCTGTTAATTACTAGCAGCTTTCTGATATAACTGATCAAAATTTGATTGAGCTTTGAAAATATGCCATGATGAACAAGAGAAAGGAAGAAAGAAAAACATGTGTAATTGAATTATGAATTACAGTTCAGAAAAATAGGCAAGGAAAATCTGAAAGAGAGAGAGAGAGAGTAATGGCTTCATAAAGAGCTGCTGGACACTAAATGTTGTTGTAGGAGATGGAGATGTATGTGATCTGAAGAAACTGCAAGACAGAAAAAAACATTGAATTACAATTTAATTACAAAAAGGTATTAAAGGCATGGCAAGTGATGTGTTTACTGTGCTTTAACTACAAATACCACAGTAAAACTACGTTATTGTGGTAAAACCATGGCAAGTGATGTGCTTACTGTGCTTAAAAAACTACAAATACCACAGTAAAACTACCTGTAACAAAATTCAGTAACTTACGTAAAAAACGGCAGCTGTTTTTACCGTGGAAAAATATGGTAGCAACATTTTAGGTTTTACGGTTTTCATTTAAATTTACAGTTAAAAAACATAATTGAAAAAATACACAAAATTGATAAGAAAAAACTAAGAAGAAACATAGTTATTTCAACAAAAAAAACATCAAATTTGAAATGTAACGCTGGGAATTCTGGGAATGTCAATTTATGTTTATTCACTGTAAATTATACGGTCTTTTGAGAAGCGTGTTCCTGCACAACCGGAGGCTGCACTTTCAGCACCGCATTAAGACCGCCGTTGTATGACCCCTATTCTTTGTACAGCGCCACCTACCGAATTGATCATACGCGGAGGCTGCGTTTCAGGACCCATTCTAGGACTCCTGGTTGGGTTAGTTTGTAGTAATTTTTGTAACTGTATGTTAAAGATATTGATCTCAGGAAAACATTTTTTATTCAATTGTGATTTTGGTTATATCAACAGATGTTAATTACAACTGTAATACCTCTTTGAGTACGGCAAGTTAATGTAAATTAATTTACACATTAAAATATAAATGACAATGTAGTTCAGTCTTTAAATACTTAAAAAGGGAGTTACAATTCCTTAGTTTCTTGAGAGCTACTGTAGATTATTAGGCCCCCTTAAGTTTAACAGCTCAATCAGGTATGATACAGATTGAATCAAATGAAATCAACATTTGCAGTCACTAAATTACAGCAGATATTTAAAGGTTTGTATAGAGGCAAGACCCAAGACGCAAGAATGATTCAAGACATTGCATATTATATATATATACTCATTTGCAATAACACACTAATACAACATCATACAAATACCCCCCCCCCCCCCCCCCCGTAGGCTTCAACTCCCGAGAGAGAGAAGCAGAGAGAGAGAGGAGAATTAAATAAGAAACATTTTTTATCATTTAACAATCAGCTTTAACATGTTTAACTCTGTAATATATATTTCTGATTTAACACTTATGCACTGTTGGTGTTGTAGAGAGAGAGAGAGAACCAAACAGAATAATCATGTTACTGACATCTAACTCCAAATTTAAGTATATAAGAGCAAAACCCACAAACTGAATGCTCTCTCTTCTTTCTTCAGTTGTTTGTCAATCCGGCAACACTTTCTATG
This sequence comes from Sinocyclocheilus anophthalmus, assembly GCA_018155175.1. Classification (NCBI taxonomy): domain Eukaryota; kingdom Metazoa; phylum Chordata; class Actinopteri; order Cypriniformes; family Cyprinidae; genus Sinocyclocheilus; species Sinocyclocheilus anophthalmus. Next base: position 2,657 of record JADLZN010002583.1, read on the forward strand.
AAGCCTGTATTTATAATACATTATATGGGTTTTCTTAAGGCATTATAATGAATGCATAATGTATTATTTAAAAAACCTTATAATATGTTGTATCTTCTCATAAATAATCATAACATTTATAATACATTATAATATTTACGCATTTGTGGTTATAACTTTTAAAAGTATGATTACGTATAGCACACAATGAATACCATAATAAATCCACTTAATTTATAATGGATTATCTTGACATTGTTTATTTAAGATAACTACATCTTGTGAGTGGTTAGGAGTGGTTGAGTGTTGTTTTGATTGTTTCCTGTGAGGTTAATATTAATTTAGATGTGAGCTAGTTAAGACCAGTTGTAAACTGTTCCAAGGAAAAAATTGCAACGTGTGTTTTTTAAATGTAGAGTTTCTTTTGATGGTCCCTTGTATCTATTGAATAATAATAACTTTGCACTACATGTACTAACTCTCATTAAGTATTGTAGGCTTATTTAAGTTTAGGGTTGGTAGAAATAAGTTGATGTACTTGCAAGTGTTACGTCCCTGGACCACTCAAACACACAATATATATTTTGTTAGCTAGATTTAACAAATACTCTGTACCACCCCAGGAAGCCGAACAGGCCCCTGGTTCCATATCAACTCTGACACCAGATACATTTACGACCTCCTTGAATTTAGGTGAAGAAAATCGCTTCCTTGCCCATAGGGAAAATCCACAAGAGAAGGACTTTTCTTTGCTAATTAATTAAAAGGAAAACCTTTCTTTGAATGAACACAAATATCCTTCAGTCCATGGTGTATGTTGTCATCGTGTCTTTGTTTCTTTGAATTGTTACTGTGTTTCAAGGTTTATAATCTAAACACACTCTCCTCCTTCACTATTTGTAATCCTACCTTGTTTAGTATCTATGAATTCGTATTCTGATGATCTAAATGAGAGTGTATATTATATTTTGGTACATAGGCAATATATATTAGGGGCCTGAGAATCTTTAGTAATTTCGATTCAAGTCCATTTGCAAATTATCATGCTTAGAGAACAAAGGGTCGTAAAACCCTCCAGCAATTGCAACCTCCCTCTTGGAATTTCCATCTTTCTCATTGGACAAGCCCATCTTGAAAGGCGGGGATCTTCTCCGACCTTAAAGGCCCTGCTCCAGGGACCCTCCCAGTCGGTGGTTTGTTTTAATTCTGAGAGGATGTAAGAAAAACGCTTCCGGAAACGCTAAGCTCGTGCCAGGCCTCGGCCTTGTCCTTTCATTTCACCAAGTTTCTCTGACTCAAACTGGTTCTTTTCATTAAAACTTATTTCAGCAAGATCTTGGGCCTTAAGTTTGCATCAGGAATCTATTTTCAGACAGCCGAGACTTGCAAGTATCAAACTTAGTCTTATTAATTGATGCATTAAGTATCAGTTACACTTTTTTTTCAAAGGTGTGTTTGAACTAAGAATCTCAGGTGTAGATCTGCTGAATATGCAAATGGTTCTATAACTTCATAGTCCTTATTTATGTATGTGTGTGTGTGTGTGTGTATGTGTATGTTAGACCAGTTTATGTGTTTATGTAGTATGTTGGACTAGTTTATGTGTTTATGTAGTTAATAAAATCTTACTTTTCACACTTGACGTTGTTCATTGTTTTTGCTCATAACTGGAGTCACTTAATCATGCAGATTTATGCTACAAGCTTTTGTAGAATTGTACAGTAAGAAAGTTATTTCCCTTAACCAGGAAACTAACGTTCTTAGAATTGACAAGACAGTTGACCCTGAGAGGTCAGCTAAATATCTACAGCGGATCTAAATATTAATAATTAATTATAACTAGTTATTGTTAATTATTCAATTTTCCTCATGAGCTGATTCGTTTACAGTGCTTATAGTGAGCTTAGATATCTGTTGGGCACCATCAAAAAAAGTGTTAGCAGATAATGCAGACAGTCTACTATACTCTAAGACTGCAGTTGACAGCAGTCGCAGAGTTAACTTACAACAGTTGTCCTAAAGGCTAACCATCAAATAATCAAATTGTATTACAATAAAAATAGTATCCAGAGCAAATGTTTTCCTCTTGATCTGATTCAGATCTTAGTGACTGTTTTGAGAACCATATATTATTATGTCTTTATTAAGTGGTCTTTGTCTGCTTTAAGTAGTGAAGTTACTTCACTTAAAGCAGACAAAGAGCACTTATAAATAATAAGACCACATTATAAAGGCTTTTGGATGTTTTCATGAAGATTTTGTATTTGTTATTTTACAGTAAAAACACAAATAAACTGTACTAAGTTATTTGCAGAATCTGCAGATCTTAAACAATGGCAAGATATGAGACTTATAATACATAATAACTATGAGAAATATAATCCATACAAGTGTTTCTTGTGTGTTATAAATCGGCTAAGCACTTAAAACCACAGATAGGTATTATAATACCTTAAAACTGTTCTTACATTATTTATAAGATAGGCACATATTATGAGGTTTCTTATAATGCGTATTCATATCCTTATATGCTTTAATATAACCCTTATAATGTATTATAATACCGCTTCCTAGAAAGTGTTTTACCGTCAATCCTTCTATAAAATCATCCACTTCATTGAATAGTAACAGAGAACATCCCTGTTGGGTTAACAGAAATATCGTAACAACGATGCACTGGGCATGGCAAAAATAATTCATATTCTACCTCTGACCTGTAATGATAACCGGACCATAAAGTAATACCTGCTCAGCCTCCTGCGGAGAACTTCCATAGGACGCCAGGGCATATATGAAAAAAAAACCGTTAATTTAATCAACTATTATAGCACGACTTAACATGAGCCATTACACATGGGTCCATAACTAGTAGAACCAGCATGCAGTGTATACAAGTAGATTTGTAAGTCAGTAGCACATGACACTCACAACACTTACATTGTTCCGGCATACTTCTTCCTTCATCTGTGAAGCTCCGTTGTTTTTGTGTCCTATTGGCAGCACCTCCTCTCAGATAGCAAACGACAGTTTGTTCCTCACGGTCCGAGGAAAGGCCACTCGGGAAGATGGTTAGCTATAGACACTTAGAGGGCTTCCCGTTGATTCCCACCCTATGGGCAACATGTGCAAAACAGTGATCAAATCAAATCAGAATCAGAATGAGCTTTATTGCCAGGTATGTTTTCACATACGAGGAATTTGTTTTCGTGACATAAGCTTCCACAGTGTAACAGAATGACGGTGACAGAAAAAAACACAGATAATTAAAAAATAAAAAATAGAACAAGTAATGTAATATAACCAGATAATTGCCATTGGTTGCAGGTATATTACAAGTATATATATATATATATGTTTTTTTTACAGGTACTGTATATTTGTGTCAAATTTGATGTGGGGCTTGAGATATGAGTGTTAGAATAAATAAGTGTATGATGAATAAATAGTGTGTTTCCATGGTTATTGTCTGTCATGAGATGGATGGCCGGAGGAAGAAACTGGTTCCTGTGGTCTGGCCGTTCTGGTGCGCGAGCTCTGTAGCGTCGACCAATGCAACAGTGCAAAGAGGAGTGTGTGCTGATGTGAGGCGTCCAGAGTGGATTTGCCAGCCCTTTGCTCACTCTTATAAATGTACAGTTCCTTGGAGAAAGGGAGTTTTGTACCAATGATTCGCAGTCAGCAGTCCGTACCGTTCTCTGTAGTCTTCTGATGTCAGATTTGGTAGCTGAGCTGAACCAGACAGTTACTGAAGTGCAGAGGATGGATTCAATGATGGCGTAGTAGAACTGTTTCAGCAGCTCCTGTGTCAGGTTGAATTTCCTCAGCTGGCAAAGGAAGTACAAGCTTTGCTGGGCCTTTTTCACAATGGAGTCAATGTGAGTGTCCCACTTCAGGTCCTGAGAGATTGTGGTGCCCAGGAACCTGAATGACTCCACTGCAGTCACAGTGCTGTCCATGATGGTGTGTGGGGGGAGTGCAGGGGGTTTTCTCCTTAAGTCCACGATCATCTCCACTGTTTTTGAGCGTGTTGAGCTCCAGGTTGTTGATACTGCACCAGACAGCCAGCTGCTCGATCTCCTGTCTGTAAGCAGACTCGTCACGTTCCTGAATGAGGCCGATGAGTGTGGTTTCATCTGCAAACTTCAGAAGCTTGACAGAGATGTCTTTAGAGGTGCAGTCATTGGTGTAAAGGGAGAAGAGCAGTGGAGAGAGAACACAACCCGAGGAGCACCAGTGCTGATCGTACGGGTGCTGGATGTGTATTTTCCCAGCCTCACTAGCTGCTGTCTGTCTGTCAGGAAGCTGTTGATCCACTGACAGACGGAGGTGTGCACGGAGAGCTGAGATAGTTTGGGCAAGAGGAGGTTTGGGATGATAGAGTTAAACGCCGAGCTGAAGTCCACAAACAGGATCCTCACATAAGCTAACCACTGGTCTGTCTAATGTTGCAGAACTATGCCGTCCCCGCTTTTTACTGCATCGGTCCACAGATCCTGTTGCTCTGTAAGGCAAACTGAAGAGGATCCAGCAGTGTCCATTAATTTTTCCCCCCCCCCCCCCTTTTGTTCAAGTGGGCCAGCACCAGTTTTTCAAAAGACTTCATGACCACAGATGTTAGAGCCACAGGTCTGTAGTCATTAAGTCCAGTAATTTTGGGTTTCTTTGGGACGGGGATGATGGTGGAGCGTTTGAAGCATGAAGGGGTTTCGCACAGCTCCAGTGATCTGTTGAATTTCTGTGTGAAGATGGGGGCCAGCTGGTTAGCACAGGTTTTCAGACAGGCTTGTGTAACACAATCTGGGCCTGGTGCTTTGTTCCTTTTCTGCTTCCGGAAGACCTGGCGCACTTCGTCTTCGCTGATCTGAATTGCAGGTTTGGGGGAGAGGGGGTTTGCTGGAGGTGTGAATGGTTGTGTGGAGAAGTGTTCAGGGCGGGTGTGGGGTGTCTTTCAAACCTGCAGTAGAACTCGTTCAAATCATCTGCCAGGTGTTGATTCTCCACAGTGCTGGTGGATGTGCCCCTTTGTATTGGTTATTTCTTTTAACTTGTCGCCTTTTTATTTTGAGGAAACTGATACATTTACGATAAAGATACAATAATTTTCAGCATAGTTAAAAGATATTGTTAATGTTATTCCTAATTAAGGCCCTTGGTGAACCTTTATGAGTTTGTTTGTAATGATGATTAAATGTGAACATTGTTTAAGTACCACTAAATGCTCCTCAGATCTCTGTAACTTTACAATGAGGTCTAGCAGTCTCTTTACCTCTGCAGTGTGGTCATCGACAGCCTGAATGTGGATTTCCTCTGAGATAGCACTCTGTACACTGGCTGAAGAGTTTCTTGGAGCAAGTTTCTGGCCTCATCAGTCTAGAAGGCAAAGCGCTGACCATGCCTTTCAAACATCAATAAGATTAATCTAAACTATTGCCAAAAGGACAGGCTTATAACACATATTGTGGTGCAACCAAGCAATGAGCCCAGTTTAACTATGAAAGATGATGTATACTTAACTAATATGCTAAAACAAATGAAGTATCAAACAAGTTTTCACACTAATACAGTAAGCTACAGGTAAATCGGACTCATCTCACATCAACATGCTTTTATCATCTTTTTAAATTTAATTAATGTGCTGGCTAGATTTACTTATTGTAGTCATTATGTCAACAAGGTTTAGCTTAATTAAAGCATGGCCACGAATTAAGAACATCGTAATAATAAACAAAACTAGCAATCGGGAATTCATTATTATTTCTTAGCAGTTCTCACATTGGCTACGTAAACTTTGCATCGTTTTAAGGTTATAAAATAAAACTTAATTGAAAATCGGTAAAGTTACTCACTCTGAGTAAGGGTCCTAGAACTGCGGTCCTGAAACTGCAGCCTCCGGTTGTGCAGAAACATACTATGGTCTTTTTTTCATTTCCAAAAACGATATACTACCGTAAAATTAATGTCCAATACATGTAATGTCCAATACAGTTTTCACCTTATATAGTAGGGGAATTTACCGTTAACCAATTAATAGGTTTTTGCTGTAGCATTTTTACAGTATTTTACTGTTTAATTCACGGTCATTTTTTACAGTGTACGTTACTGTGGTAAAACCATGGCACATGATGTGTTTACTGTGCTTTACAAATACCCCAGTAAAACTACGTTACTGTGGTAAAACCTTGGCAAGTGATGTGTTTACTGTGCTTTAACTACAAATACCACATTAAAACTACGTTATTGTGGTAAAACCATGGCAAGTGATGTGTTTACTGTGCTTTAACTACAAACACCACATACCACATGAAAACTACGTTAATGTGGTAAAATCATGGTAATTGTTGTGTTACTGTGCTTTAACTACAAATACCACATACCACATGAAAACTACGTTAATGTGGTAAAATCATGGTAATTGTTGTGTTACTGTGCTTAAACTACAAAGTGTACACAATTAACACAGTAATTATAAAGCATGGTAAGTGTTGTGGTTATTTTGGTAAAACTATGGTAAGTATTGTGGTTAATGTGCTTTAACTACAAATACCACAGTAAAACAGTTATTATGGTAAAAATATGGTAAGTGTTGTGGTCACTGGGCATTTACTAACAGGATCAAGCTAACATTATAGCACTGTGGTAAAATCACATTCGATTATGGCGTGATTTTTTTTCCCAAACCAGTTGGGCGCAAACCACGCCCCCAACGCGAAAACCCCACCCCGCAGCCATGACTCATGTCTCTGGTTCGATTTCATTGGTCAATTATATCACAGCGCTGATTGGCTACACCGCGTTGACACAAACGAACTCATTTTAATATAATATCCAAAACACAAAAGGGACACGACACAAGTGTAAGAAATGAAACGTTGTGCACACAATTTACAACTTAAATAAAAGGGTGTATAAAATGAATAAAAATAGTGCATAAAACTACATAACATAGGCTGCTATAAAACACGCACACAGAGTAGCTTAACACTGAGAAAACGACACTTATGTATTGTACAGAACAAAAACCGGCAAACGCAATAAAAAGATTAAACATATATATATATATATTACCTTATTAATTCTTTAGTATAGCAAACAATATGACCTCCTTACCTGCAGTCCTAGCCCAGAATTCAAGTTTAGGTGCATTTGACTTGGCAGCAAAGTACCCCGAAAAGGATTCAAAAGCATGTCTTTATTTGCATTCACGTAATGATTACTAATGATCACAGAGCTGACTGGCCATACAATGCTTTATTCATCAATTAAATAGATGAAATACAAAAATGCAATGGTACACAAAAACATTACATGCAATTCACAATTGCTATAAAAACTTTTGAAAAATTTTTCTGTGCAGTTGCTATTGTTAAAAAGTTTCCAAATATGATTTTAAATATGGCTTCATAACCTGCAGTCCTGATCTAGATTTCATAAATAATACTATGTTTGCATTAACTAATCTACTAATTAACCATTTAAACATATCAGGATGACAAATTAACTCCCCCCCCCCCCCCCCCACACCACTCTCTCGCTCATCTCTCTCCTCTCTCCCTCTCACACACAAACACACACACACACACACACTCTCTCTCTCTCATCCCACACACACACACACTCTCGCTCTCTCTCTCTCTCACACACACACACACACACTCACCCTCTCTCTCTCTCTCTCACTCTCACACCCACACACACACACACAACACACAAACTCACTCTCCGCTCTTACACACACACACACCACACACCCACCCACATACCCAAACCCAAACCCACCCACATGAAAAACATACAAATATTTGTACATTTTTAAGCTTGATGTGAGTAATTCATTGCCACAGATTCTGACAATTTGTGGCGAACCCTGACAGCCCTTTTCCCTGTATATCTGCTGTAGTCATGCTCTGAACAAGAACTACTTTTTCTGGGGCGTCCAGCTGTCAAACGCCGCCTAGAACCAGTCTTAGCTGTTCTTCGGGCCACTGCTGTTGGCTGACAGCCAATAATAGGACCTGGTCGTCTAGCAGCTCGTCTTAACGCTGCTGCACGTTTTGACACAGACATCCCTTTACCAAAGCAGTAAAATGCAGAGATCATTTGGGTCGGGTTGTGCTGCATCTTTTCAAGCTGCTTGGCCATTGTAGTCATGGCATCACTGTAGTCTGAGTTTTCAGCCATTTCACTGAGCAGTCCCAGCATCCGTCTCACAGGAGACTGAGGTAAAGGTGCTGTTTAAAGAGACAACAATAAAAACAATTAAATAACAACAATCACCCAAGGTACTGATGATGATACCAGGAAACAAAACTGAGGGTTGTCAATTGAAACTAAATTATGTGACAGAAATGTCTATCCACATAAACAACTGAATACAGCTTCAATCAGTGATGATGGACCCAAACACTGCATTGCATGCATTTAACCATCTGCTAGTCTTTGGTTGTTAGTTGTATTGTGTATGTTTGTTAGTTGTATGTTTTTACATCTGTTTACTTTTGATAAGTACTTGTTGATTTTGGTAGCACTTAGCTAAAGGCTAAATTATCATAAAATATAGCCATACTTTTATTCTTAGGGGTCTAAAATGAAGTCCACAGGAAACTAATAGAAAATGGAAAAATACAGAAACATTTCTGAGGGGATTAATCTACAAATCAGTCACAACAGTAAAAAAACACAGTTAAATGCCAAAAAATAAAAAAAAATATATATCAAAATAGACAACCACAGAGACACACATTTATGTACACACATATAAACTGGTGTGACTGTAATAGAACAGATTTGTCAAATAAAATCAATAACTCAATTTAAGGAAATTAACACTTAAAATCAAAACTCCTCACAATTAAAGAAAATAAAGCACACAGAATTGAAAACATCATGAGTGTAAAACAGAAATCACACACACAGAGAGAGAGAGAGAGAAAGGGAGAAAAAAGGCTGAGTTGGAGACTGTTTAGCAGTTTGACAGAAGACTCAATTTAAAAAAAAAAATCCAAACTTTGAAAAAAGGTTGTATGATTTGAAGGTTTGATATTATCTAAATGTATACCCAAATGAAATGCCTAATACAAGTAATTCTGTCTGAAAACACTGTTCTCAACAACAGGTATCACACAGTCCTGTTTAAATATATGCCTGTACAGTCATCTAGTGGTTATACTACAGTATTGCACTTGATTGCATGTATTTCTTTCTACTAATCTGCCTCCATTCATTGGATTTTAAATACCAATTAAGTACTTTGTTTTAACTTACCTATTTTTAACTTACTGGATTAATAAAAAAAATAGTATAAAATGTGTTTTTTAATAGTTTTATTTTTTTCAGAAATATATGGTATATAATTTAATACAGAATATTGTTTAGTAGCAGGAGATCCCCTCAAAATACAAAATATGAAAGAAAAAGCCATTATTAAAACTATAGTATAAATATACTATAGTTATAATAATGTATTTTTCTTTAATTAAAAAACTAAAACTAAAAAGCGTTTGCACTAAAGACCAAAAAAGTTAAGGCAAATACCAAATGGCAGGACGATCCAACGTGTGTGCAAAGTCAAAAAAAAATAAAAATAAAAGGTCTGTCCATCATGTACTCACCTCATGTGTTCCAACTTACTATAGCATGGAAAGTATTGGAAGTCAATGTCTACCAGCAACTGTTTGATTACCAACCAATAACCATTTTAGGGTGAACTATCCCTTTAAGGACCCCAAAATGCCCCGAAACATTGGGGGAAAAAAACTTAGAAAAAGGTGCTTGGGCCCAAATAAACATCTAGACAGAATTTTTTATGTAACTCTAAGCTTCATGGACTCACCTCCCTCTGAGTTAACCTGTACACAGGGTTGGTTGGAGTATGAGTCCTCTTGCATAGGTGATGTTTGGCGCAATTGTGCAGAGCTGGTGGAAGACAGGTCCAGCTGATGTGACTCTACAATTCATAAGATACAGATAGACGAATTGAAATGTTACAATAGTGTTTCTGTTCAATATGCCACCATTAGAAAGAAAAGGAAAAAAAGAATACATAAAAAAACAGCACCATCCCTCCCTTTATACTGACCATCATCTTGAGCACTGAGATGATACTGATGATCAATAGTGCAGGTTTCTTGCCTGGGAGGCATGTCTAAAACAAATGTATACTAATGTTGCACTGCTGTACTAGTTGTTTTGTTAAGAATTAAGCATGTATGATGAAGTTTCTATGTCCCACTTGAACTTTCTTACCTGGAGCTAATGTGCTTGGCGTTGGCATATTTTGCCGTAAAGGGTTTAGAAAGTCAAGAGAAACTGAGGCTGGGAAGATGATGAACAGAACATATAATTAGTTAATAGTTAAAATATCTAAAGAAGACAGTATTTAAAAACAGCATCAGTCAGTGTGTGTGACAACCTATGCTACAAATAAATAATTACTTTTTGTTATTTTCAGCAGCTCAGCCCTCATTTCAGCTGTTGTGGGGAGAAAGTTGATGGAGGTGATGTTGTAATTTTGCACTACTGCTGCCTGGTGTTTGCATGGTGCCCCACTATGGCCAACTGGACAAGTGCAGAGCTCCAACTCCATGTCCACTGTATAGGTGTGCCCTGATGTGGACGATCTCACCTGAAATTTCTTTTCTCCAACCTAACAGTGACATAAAGACAAAAAATACAGACATACTGGATGTTTCTCAATTATAGGAATGCACAGAACGGACTTGGAAGGACACTAGGACACAGAACACATCTTTGTGAGAATCGAGATGCACAGTGATCTTGTTACTCAACTAAGCATCCCAGCAGTAAAGAGAGGGACAGCATTAATTAACCAACAATTTTTTTTAATGATTCATAATTAAAAATTACATTTTACCTGAGAAATATCAGATGCTTTGATATTACTTTGTGTAGCAAGGAATCTTGACCGGTGGAATGCCTACCAATGGCCAAGTGCAACGTCTGTCACACGTGCTTTATAGTACATCTCTAGTCGGGTGATGAAAAGGTTGAATAATTGAGGCAGGTTGAATGCTTTTGTCCTTTGAAGTATTTTGTCTTTCAAGACACGCATTGCAGCCTCCACATAGTTATTTGTTTGGTTGCCACGTGTTGGCAAGTCCCTCCTATAGCTGAGAGCCCAACTCTCACGTCGACTGTAAAGACTCTGTAGATAGGTCAGGAACTTCCTGTATCTGTAATTAGTAACAAAAGAAACTGTAAAGAATAAATACAATACAATAAAACCCTCAGAATAGGCCTCGGGAGAGTAAACGCATCAGAAGTACTACTAAATATTTAAGCTACCTCTACCTGTCTACTATTTTCTCTACCTGGTGTTCAAAGGGTTGTCAAGGGCTTGCTGGTAGAGTAATTCAACTGTACTCATCTCCCTGGCATAAAGCATGTCTTTTACTATGCTGAACAGTGTCTGCCTGTCCTTCATCTCAACTTTGTGTTCTTTGTTCCACAACCACCTCCACACAGCTTGTAGAAGATGAAATATGCAGAGCAGTTGTGCGGCTTCAGGAAAGACCTGTGCTATAGCTCCCTTCTCTGCCTTTGAGTCATCTGTCAAAAACACACGAGGGCCTGCCTCACCTCGCCCTCCAAAGGCAGCATTTTTCAATAAGGACTTCAGCAGCTCCAATCCCTCACTAATTGTCTTCTCATCTTCTGACTGGGTTATCACTATCCCAAGAGGAAGACCACCTGCACAGGTGTGTGTGAGGAGGAGAAACACCCTGCAGTTCTCCCGGTCCATGTTACCAGATGAATCCATAAAACACATTTCTTCACTATTGGAGAGACTGTGTGTTTGTTTCATCAACGGGGAACAAATGGCTACAAGTGGTGTTCTTGCTGAAGATATTTTAAGCTTGGCACAGGTGTCATTACAGGCTGCACTGTAGGATTTTACCTGCCTTTCCAAAGCCGCTATCATTCCCTCCCCACTTTGCTGTCCAAACTCCTGCTTATTAACCTTCTGATACAGTCTGCAAATGAAATTGATTGTCTTGACTACATAAGTCTGTCAAAGCAACTGATTTGTACCAAGTAAAATTTCACATACCTGTAGCAAAACTGAAGGTCTGGGCAAATGGCACGGTTGGCTGAGACATATACATATTTGTTGCCATGTTCAGCCAACTGGTCACTTTTAAGTACAGCCAGAGCTGAGGTTGGGCTGTGCCCAACTTCAAACAACTGAGTCAGGGTTTCAATTGCCTTGACCCCTACATCCTTGTGCCTCAGTGCCTCCGCAACAAAGATGTTATGATTATGTACATTGTACAAACGGACAGAAGTTGGGTAAGTGGGTATATGGGGATCATTGCTCCTGAAAAATACAAACAAATCACATAAAAAGCAGGCAAAAGCACTTATTTTATCCCATCTTGAGATTTCTAACTCACCTACTAGTTCCTCCCCTTTTGTCTGTAGTCTTCACCAGAGTGCAAATCAGTTTTGCCTCACAGCATGTATTTTTTGACAGCCGTCTTTGATTAGCCATGTCTGATCGGACATAAACATTGTGCTGGCACCTATAATGAGCCTAAAGATAGACAGAATATAACTGTTTAAATATGTACAGAAGTGTACACAAATCATAGACATGTTACATTTTTTATTTAGTTATTTATATCTTTTGCATTAGTCTGCCAATAGAAAAAATTATTTTGCATGTCCAAACTTACATTTTGTCATTAATTGTAATTATTATTATTATTACTCCTTTATTTATCCAGGAAAACATCCCACTGACATACAACATCTCTTCTTCCAGGGAGAAAATGGCAGCAAGAAGTCCAACAACAAACAGTATGGACCACACAGAAATCTGATCTCACCATCAGAGTCCAACAGGGATTACATGAAGAGACAAAAAAAAAAAAAAGATCCACCGTGCCATATCCCTCCAGAACCTTGACTTTTGCATCACCTGCAAAGCCGAAAAAATTGAAAATGTATACCTGTTGTGAAAAAAGTTAGAATGTTGTAATGAGGATCTTTCACAAATATGTCGTAAATCATTATGGATTTTTATAAATAATGTCAGATACATTTTTTTAATTATTATTTTAGATTTATTTATTTAGATTTTTCAGATTTCTCCAATTGTATTGGAGATGTTGCCCACAGTATTTATTCTCTCCCCATTTTTGTGTTTCTTCATGTCATTCCAGATGGACTAGATGATGGTGAGATTAGATCTGTGTGTGAATCATATGATTTCGGACTCCCTGTGCATACAAAAATCCATCCATCCATCCATCTCACTTGTCCTAGGGCTGTACGAATACTAGAGCCTACAGATGGCCAGTCCATCACAGGGATAATCTCTCTGGACTATTACAATTAATGGTAAAAGTCAATGTTAACTGATATTTCTTACTGGCACAATAAAGCTAAATATAAATAATACATATATAAATAATGGTCTTGAAATTTGGGTGAAGAATCTAATGTGCCTTTTGCACAGTACAATTCTGTATATTAACAACATTTACTGTAATGGCATTTTCAGTGTAACTAATTGTCTTACACTTACATATAGTGTAAAGATTAATTAAATGATTTGACATTACCTTATAAAGCACACGTTGTCCCTTATTTGGTTTTGTCACTGCCACTCTCCAACTCACTCCTGATGATTCACTAAGCTTTTTCACCCATTCTTTTACTTCACAAATCTCTGTCAACGCAATTCTTAGTGATGCCTCAAAACTTGTGTGGTCCAGGTGTGAATCACCTTGTGTAGTGCACAAACGATAGGTGCAGAAGTGATATTTATACCCAGGAGGCAACCAGTTCTGTAAAAGTAAAAAGAAGTCACCGCTCACCGGACAGAAATCGCCCTTAGCCTTATACCTGTAGATGGCCCCACTGTTTTAGACACATCACAGAAACCCAGTTTATAAAAAAAAAATAAATAAAAAATAAATAATAATAATTATAATATATATATATATATATAATATTATACACACACACACACACGGCTGTGCAAAAGTCTTAGACCACTAGTATTTTCACCAACAAAAAAATGGTTTTAAGTCATTTATTTCTATCTTTTGCTGTAGTGTGACAGTAGGAAATATCACTTTAGTTTTCCAAACATTCATTTTGCCATTAAATGTAATAATGCAGTGAGATTTTTGTCTGACAGCAGCTAGTGCTCCACACAGAGATCTGATCTGATTATCATCCAGTTTGTCTGGAGTGACATGAAGAAACAGAACGAACTGAGACTCAATCCAGAAGAACTGATGCTTCAAGATGCTTTAAGAAACCTTCCTGCAAAGCTACCTGAAAAACTATGTGCAAGTGCACCTTGGGCAAAAGCTGCTTTAAACGCAAAGGTAATGTTGATTTAATTTAGTTAATAGAATTTAATTGATAAAGAAAATCTATTTATCACAATATTTTTGAAAGCATCCTCACTTTTAAGACTTTTAACAGCACTGTAGTTTTGCAGGTCGGTTTTTTAAAGCATCTTGAAGACACAGTTCTTCTGGATTGAGTCTGTCTCAGTTTGTTCTGTTTCTTCATGTCATTCCAGACAGACTGATGATGATTAGATCAGATCTCTGTGTGGAGCACAAAAGTCTCACTGCATTATTACAATTAATGGCTAGATGATTGTTTGGAAATGTGAACTGATATTTCCTACTGACACACTACTGCAAAAGATAGAAATAACTGGCTTAAAACCTTTTTTTTTTTTTTGTGAAAATACTAGTGGTCTAAGACTTTTGCACAGTAGTGTGTGTATATACACTACCGCTCAAAAGTTTTGGATCAGTAAGACGTGTAATGTTTTTTTAAAGAAGTCTCTAATGCTCACCAAATACAGAAAAAACCAGAATCTTAGAAAATATTATTACAATCTAAAATATTGTTTCTATTTTAATATATTTTGAAAATGTAATTTATTTCTTTCTGTTATGCAAATCTGAATTTTCAGCATCATTACTCCATCTTCAGTGTCACATGATCCTTAAGAAATCATGCTAATAGTCTGATTATTATTTTATTATTATAATTATCACTGTGGCAACAGTGGTGCTGCCAATATTTTTTGGGAAGCTGCTATAACTTTTTTTTCACGGAAACTTTGATGATAAAAAAGTAAAAAGAACGCATTTAATTCAAAATATTAGCGATATAAATCTTTGCTATCACTCTTTATCAATTTAACACATCCCTTGCTGAATAAAGTTTTAATTTCTTTCAAAAAAGAAATAAAAATGTACTGACCCCAAACTTTTAAACTGTAGTGTATATTGTTAGAAAATATTTATATTTTGAATAAATGCTGTCTTCTTTACTTTTTATTCATCAAAGAATCAAAGAAAAAAAGTATCACAGGTTCCAAAAAATTTTAAGCAACACCTTTCCAGCACTGATATAAATCAGCATATTATCCTGATTTCTGAAGATCATGTGACACTGAAGACTGGAGTAATCTAAATAAATTAGATTTAAATGTATATTAAAATAAAATACGTTATTTTACATCATAATAATATTCACAATATTATTTTTTTTCCCTGTATTTTGATCAAATAAATGCAGACCTGGTGAGCATAAAAGACTTTCAAAAAAACCAAATCGTTCTTGATCCCAAACTTTGACTGTTAGTGAAATATATATATATATACACAACATCAAAAGTCACCACAATAATTTTTGTATTATAGTGGGTACGGAAAGTATTCAGACCCCTTAAATTTTTCACTCTTTGTTATTTTTCAGCCATTTGCTAAAATCATTTAATTAATTTTTTTTCCTCATTAATGTACACACAGCACCCCATATTTACATAAAAACACAGAATTGTTGACATTTTTGCAGATTTATTAAAAAAGAAAAACTGAAATATCACATGGTCCCTAAGTATTCAGACCCTTTGCTGTGAAACTCATATATTTAACTCAGGTGCTGTCCATTTCTTCGGATCATCCTTGAGATGGTTCTACACCTTCATTTGAGTCCAGCTGTGTTTGATTTATACTGATTGGACTTGATTAGGAAGCCACACACCTGTCTATATAAGACCTTACAGCGCACAGTGCATGTCATAGCAAATGAGAATCATGAGGTCAAAGGAACTGCCTGAAGAGCTCAGAGACATAATTGTGGCAAGCCACAGATCTGGCCAAGGTTACAAAAAAAATTTCTGCTGCACTTGAGGTTCCTTAGAGCACAGTGGCCTCCATAATCCTTTAAATGGAAGATGTTTGGGATGACCAGTACCCTTCCTAGAGCTGGCCGTCCGGCAAACTGAGCTATCGGGGGAGAAGAGCCTTTGTGAGAGAGGTAAAGAAGAACCCAAAAGATCACTGTGGCTGAGCTCCAGAGTTGCAGTCGGGAGATGGGAGAAAGTTGTCAACCATCACTGCAGCCCTCCACCCGTCGGGGCTTTATGGCAGAGTGGCCCGACGGAACCTCTCCTCAGTGCAAGACACCTGAAAGCCTGCATGGAGTTTGCTAAAAACACCTGAAGGACTCCAAGATGGTGAGAAATAATATTCTCTGGTCTGATGAGACCAAGATAAAACATTTTGGCCTTAATTCTAAGCGGTATATGTGGAGAAAACCAGGCACTGCCTCATCACCTGTCCAATACAGTCCCAACAGTGAAGCATGGTGGTTGCAGCATCATGCTGTGGGGGTGTTTTCAGCTGCAGGGACAGGACCACTGGTTGCAATCGAGGGAAAGATGAAAAGTGTGGCCAAGTACAGGGATATCCTGGAAGAAAAACCTTCTCCAGAGTGCTCAGGACCTCATACTTGGGCCGAAGGTTTACCTTCCACCAGACATGACCGTAAGCACCCAGCTAAAATAACGCAGGCTGGCTTCACAAGATCTCTGTGACTGTTCTTGAATGGCCCAGCCAGAGCCCTGACTTAAACCCAATTGAGCATCTCTGGAGAGACCTAAAAATGGCTTTCCACCCACGTTTACCATCCAACCTGACAGAACTGGAGAGGATCTGCAAGGAGGAATGGCAGAATACTTAGGACCATGTGATATTTCAGTTTTTCTTTTTTAATAAATCTGCAAAAAAATGTCAACAATTCTGTGTTTTTCTGTCAATATGGGGTGCTGTGTGTACATTAATGAGGAAAAAAAAAAACTTAAACGATTTTAGCAAATGGCTGCAATATAACAAAGAGTGAAAAATTTAAGGGGGTCTGAATACTTTCCGTACCCACTGTATATCCGCCTAAAATGCAATATTCTCATCAGTTGTCTATTAGATGTGATCTTTAAATCTGCGTGTTTTAATATTTTATCCAAGGGCATTTTTTTTTCCTTTATAGAGGGAATTTTCCCACTAATCTCATTAATACTTTCATTTCAGATTCTTACATTTGATCTATAAATTCAATTATAATAATGTGATTATCTATACGTTATCAAATTAAATCATTTACACTGAAAAATACAACTGCATTAATAATATTATGAGATTATTTTAAATATTTTTGAATATACAAACAAGAAATGATGGTGGAAATGATACTTTTCAACGAAATTAAAATGCCAGCAGGTGCCAGTAGTGAGCGTTTAATGAGTAAGTTATTGAGTCGTTCATTCAAACGATTCGTTCAAACGGCAGATGCATCAGATGTTTGTGCATTGGCTAATGAAACTTTGATTCAACCAATTCGTTCAAAACACGGAATCAATCAGCAATGAATCGTCTGGTTGTTGTGAGGTGCGCTGTTTCTTTCTTCTTTTCTGCCTAAAAATGTAGCCTAAGTGACCTAATATCATTGTATTTGCTTATTGAACTGTTTATATAACTATTAAACAGTCGTAATGGTGAAAATGTTGTGTGATGTTGCCTAGCTAACTGTATTTTAAACATAAAAACTTTTCATTTTGAATTTTTACCTCAGGACGCTGAGTTTCTTAGTGTTGCGCGTTTTGATTTCTCCTGGAGAGGCAGCGCAACCTTATACTGTCAATAGATACATTATATATCCACTATTCGCCACTTACTCTAAATGTAATAAAATCAGAATAATACTTGCGTTTTGGTGTTTACATAGTTATTTTTGGTTACTGATGTTTTAATCTTGTCACTTGTTTGGCGTTAATGAAGCCTTAATGTCGAGCCCTGGAGTTTATATGTGCCGGACGGCTCGATAGCCCAAGTTAAAAAACCTTGTAATATAGATATATATATATATATATATATATATCTATATCTATATCTAGATATATTATATATATATAATATATATATATTAATTGCTAACTTAATTTCAAATTTTCCCCCTCAGATGTAACGTTACGGCTTGTCACATTCTCCACAGCCTAAACATGCGACTCTTCCTGAGAGCGAACGAAATTATAGATAAATCAAAGTTAAAATGAAAACTAAATGATAATTTAAAAAACTCACTTGAGACCTACATACTTCTAATACTAAAATGTTTATTGAATAAAAGTGTTTACCGTTTGTCAGCGACGGATCCATCAACGACCTTGTCCAAACATCTTCTCAGGTGACGTAACAGGGTTGACCAATGAATTCGCGTAGGGGGCGTGGTTTGCGCACTACTGGTTTGGGAAAAAAAAAATCAAAAAAACAAACAACGCATCTTTAGTGGCATTCGCAACAGATTTGTAAAGAAAACGTCAAACTGCACTTACTTTAACGTTAATTGCAGACAATCAGAACAGTACCTTAAAAAACAAACCATAAAATAAAATAGTTTACACACCTGGACAACGACGTTCGGTGAACTGTTAGGTCACTCCTCCTTTTTTGACTGGTAACGATGGTAACGACAGTCAAAGGTAATTTGATGACGACACACCCAACAAATGAGACTGTCATTATTTATAAGGTCACTCGAGGGCGCTTGATTTTAAAACGTAATAATAGATTGTAATACGCTGCTTGCACAAATGACCTATGTGGTCGTTTTTAGGAGGAGGACAGTCTCATTCTTCTCCCCCGAGTTACGTCTTCTGCCATTTTGGAGAGAACCCAAGAACGTAATCGGCGTTGTTTACGTTAGGGGGGAAAGCGCGCGCATGAACATAATCGGCGTAATCAGCGTTGTTTAAACTTAGGGTAAAGCATGCGTATGCGTTGTGATACTCTCCATAATGGCGGAGGACTGTCCTGGGAGAGAAGAAATTGTTGAATAAAGTCATCATTTTTGTTTTCTTTGCGCACAAAAAGTATTCTCGTAGCTTCGCTAAATTTAAGTTGAGCCACTGATGTCACATGGACTGTTTTACCGATGCCCTTCCTATGTTTCTGTCTGGGAACATTTCAGTTGCGTTGCTGTCTATGGGAGGGTCAGAGAGCTCTCAGATTCCATCAAAAATATCTTAATTTGTGTTCCGAAGATGAACAGAGGTCTTACGGGTTTGGAACGACATGAGGGTGAGTAATTAATGACATAATTTTAATTTTTGGGTGAACTAAACCTTTAAAAAAACAGTTCCACACAGAGCTCTACTCCGGACTATCCACACAGCAAGTCAATTAATAAAAACTAGACACATTGTGCACTGAGCTATAGGGCTGCCGGTTCTTTAAGGTGCATGGAAGGATTCAGTGTGTGTTTTTTCTTTTTGTAATCTTAATTTGTTAATTATTTAAGTGAAACTATGGGAGTGTATTCCTATTTATTTAGGCTTTTTATTAGCCTAGCCTGTTTTTTGGAGGGATTCAGTTTATCCCTCTGTTCCTCGGAAAGCGCTGCAGGTTCCTTGATACGGACGAATGTTGAATCCAGGTTGCTGATTGTCTGCTGTTTTCTGTATGCTGGACAACAGAATGTTCATTTTTAGTCGAACTAACCCTTTAAGTCTCTGCCTATGGATCCAACAGGATGTCACGTGATTCACTTGCATCTAGCTAAATACTGTGGTTAACTGGGGCAAGTTCAGTAAACCGGGTGCGCACCATTTTGCTACTGTTTCCGTTATTAGAAAGGAACGATGAGTTGGCTCGGCGTGGGTAGAGGGGTGGTGGGGTAGTGCACAAGGGCAGGGGGGTATGTACGGGAGAGTACTGCAAAAAGAGAAGGGATGGGTTTCTCTGTAGGTGAGCTGGTGGTAGTGGTATGTTGAACTCAACGAGTGTGCACGAGCGCGACCTCTTTATACAACAATCAGCAGCAGCATGGTATAGCAGTCCGGACTTGTCGGTTAAAAGAGACTCGCTGGCACCACTGACAGTAAACCTAAACACTTAGGAATTCACAACAGCAGGTCGTAGTGACTTATGCACATGTTTATTTACATCTAAGAGCAAAACTAACCCTGACAATCTAAAAGCACAAATAAATAGCGTGCGGAACTGTCCGTTAAGTCTCTCAGAATCCTCACTTGTAGTGTACATTGCACACGTGTACTTCACGGTCCAACTCATCTGTCCTAGGAAGGTGTGCAATAGACCGTGTCGACCCAATTCTGTAACATGCGAAATACGTCACATACAGTATGCTATAGCATATTCCGTGCTACTACTGTACTTGCTTGAAGACTGTGACACTCTTCATAATTCTTTATCCATACAATAGCACTGCAGTAGATTTATGGCTAGGATAGCATAGGTGAAATAATAACACAGCACAACGAATGCACATTCCTGTCACTCAGACAACAAAACTTGCATAAGTGCGTCGGCCACCGCGCCTAAGAGTCAGCAGATAAACATAATAAGGTATCATGACGCAATCATAACAAATACATCAAGACAAGGAACTACAACGAGAGGAGATAGGATTATCCAGTCAAAAACTGAATCATGATACAACGACAGAACTGCATCACAGGAAACTACGAAGACAATGAAATTGGATCAAAACATAATTGAGAAGAATCACACGCATTCACAATCCCTTCACTCGATTGTGGATGTTCTCTGGTTATCTGGAACAACAAGGCTGCAAGTAGTGACTGGCTAACCACGGTTGGTATTATTCTCTAGTATTCACGACAACATAACACGATTTCATCAGCTGCTGAACCGACAAAGTGTCCAGTCAAACACAGAGCTCCATAGACTGGCTCTTATCAGAGCTTGCCTAGCAGTTGCAGCTGCTTGCATCAGCAGAACAGTGGTAGTCAAAGCCCACCGAGTTCCGTGGAAAAAAAAAAAAAAAAAAACGATGTTCGCCCGTAGATTGTCACATCAGCAGCTTAACGAACGCCGCATATAACTTGTGCTAGATCAATACTAACGTACACATGGCTAAGTGTGGTCAACCAAAGACGACCTATAATACAGGCAGTGAAGCAACGTAAGACATAATAAGTACCTGTACACGAACTTAGAATACTATATATCTAAGTATTTAAAGATATATACAAAAATGACTTAAAAAAGCGACCACACACTCACGTCAATCTTATCTACTCATCATGTCACTCTTGAATAATCTGTTTGTCCGCAAATATAATACAAAATAGTGCAAAAATACATTAAACACTTTTGCAATAAATGTAATCGTCAAATAAGACTGCCGGCATCTCGTGACGAGCTCAGTGCACAATGTGCTCTGTTGTACGTGTGGATTCATCCTTCGTTTACCTCTAGACTTTTGTGAGATATATACTCTTTGTATTAAACAGCATCATATCAAACAAGTGGTAATTTATCTGTATACTTAATCTTAAAGGGTTAGAATTCGCATCCTTTTCATACTTCAAATACATAATTGAATACCTATATGTGCATTAATTATGTACTTCATCTGCTCACACCATCATGGACGTATACTCCTACAATCCTTATAATTAAGATACACTGCAAAACTTCTATATCAAATTCTTACGACGACTATTTTGTTTAAGACCACCTACATAAATAGGTAGGCTACATTTGCCTTATTCATAAATATCTGAAGTTGTTAATGCAGGCACTAGAGAGCGCACGCGCTCCACTTCGCTCTAGCCCTCCTCATAATCTCACTGCAGAAGAAGAACACAGCGGGCCCTGAGAGGATGGCTCTAAGAAGTATATACATAACCGTAATTGAACTTACGATCATTTTATGATGAGACTATATCGGTGAGTAGCTCTCTGATCCAATCTTCTCTGCCTCAATCAGGTAGATAAAAGACGATGGCAACGACAATCCAGTAGTCGCGCTAGCATGTTCCCAGACATATAGAGAAAAGAACATAGGAAGGGCATCGGTAAAACCCATGTGACATCATGGCCTCAACTTCAAAAATTTAGCGCAGCTACGAGAATACTTTTGTTGCGCAAAAACACAAAATGATGACTTTTATCAACATCTCTCCCCCCGAGTTACTTGTCTTCCGCCATTTTGGAATATATATCACAACGCAACGCAGCTTTACCCTCAGTTTAAACCACGCTGATTACGCCGATTATGTTCTGCGCGCGCCTTTCCCCCGAACTAAACAACGCCCGATACGTTCCTTGGGTTCTCTCCCAAATTCAGAAACCTCCTCGGAGAAGAATGAGACTGTCCTCCTCCTAAAAACGACCACATAGGTCATTTGTGCAAGCAGCGTATTACAATCTATTATTACGTTTTAAAATCAAGCGCCCTCGAGTGACCTTATAAATAATGACAGTCTCATTTGTTGGGTGTGTCGTCATCAAATTACCTTTGACTGTCGTTACCATCGTTACCAGTCAAAAAAGGAGGAGTGACCTAACAGTTCACCGAACGTCGTTGTCCAGGTGTGTAAACTATTTTATTTTATGGTTTGTTTTTTAAGGTACTGTTCTGATTGTCTGCAATTAACGTTAAAGTAAGTGCAGTTTGACGTTTTCTTTACAAATCTGTTGCGAATGCCACTAAAATGGCGTGATTTTTTTGTTCCCCAAACCATAATTGCGCAAACACGCCCCTAAGCGACTTCAGTGTCACAACCCGGGGCGCGGTACAAACAATCACAAACAACTGAGAAGATGTTTGGACCAAGAGGTCGTTGTGGGATACACGTCGGCGACCCAAACGTAAAAAAACATTAACTCATTCAGCAATAAACATTTTATATGAAAGTATTGGTAGGTTCAATCGTGAGTTAAAAACTACCACTTATCAAATTATAGACAAATAATTTCATTTTAACTTTGATCTTTATCTTATTAATTTCGTTCGCTCTCAGGAGAGTACGCATGTTTAGGCTGTGGAGAAGACCAAGCCGTAACGTTACATCTGAAGGTAATCACATTTGGAGAGCGTTCATATCGACACTACAACTCACAGCTCTTACCGAATTGAAATGTTGTGAGAAATGCACTTTCGATCTTAGAAGATATTGAACTAGTACACTACGATTTTAGGTCTCACATCTATTTACTTAGACATAGTCACGAACACACTCACAGCTCAGGTAGTAGTACGAAAACCGTATCATGGAATGAAATAAGTAAAGAATAGAGATCAAAATTTTTGTGATATTTCTAGTAGTTATCCTATGAGTGTACAAGTAATGGAACACTTAGGTGAAATTCCCAAATAAACTGTTCTCGAAACCGTCCAAGTAAGCGACACTACATAAACTCGCAGAGTCTCGACCGTGGTACCAACTAATCCTCTCTCTGGTTATATACCAACCGTACACGGAAACAGCAATGACTTGTCTCGCGATGTAAGTGAGGAAACATAGGACATACATTCAAGTCACATAGCATACAAATACTACACATGCAGTACATTAACATGACAAATACCTTATGCGTTATTTAAAGTATATTCTTCGATGCCGTCGAACAATTGCTGAATACAAGAGTAGTGTCGAGCATAATTAGTGCTCCCAGAATGACATGATATAAGCTACACGGTAAGAGAATGCATAACAGACACACAAATTATATCATATTACACTGGTGACAATAGATTGCAGATTGTGTGCTACTGTCACTGCACTGCGTCTGCAGGAAAGCAATAAGCCAACTGCGGACGCGCCAGTCACACGACTCTGATAATCAGTTCATGGCTGTGACACTACGATGTAAACAGTCTACACCAATTCAAGAGAGTCCAGCGCAGCATATCAGATGACATTAGTAGACACTGCTTCAAATACAAGCTAGTGTACAACATGGAACACCCAGTCTGAGGCACGTATAATTCTAGCTCAACTTTACGACGGTTGGTGGAATAGCTCTACGCTTGGAGGCTGGGAGAAACAAGATTACTACATCACAATAACTGCAAACAAGACAATATAAACTCCGCAAGAAGGTAAATTACGCGAAAAAAACAAATCAAAAAAAGTCGACATAGATATCTCTTTAATTCATAAAGGATAGGTAACTTAGAGAAAGAATCGATAATGAGTCATGAACAAATATATCAAAAAAAGGACAGACAATGCTAAGGATCGCGATGCTCACAAAGCAATACTCTGAGAAGACGAAAGAACAGACATAGGCTTTCATAGCATGTCATAAGAATTGATTCGGCTGATAAGTACTGAGTATCGACAGCAAGTATATAGTGTGCACGTGAGTCTACACTCTAAGTCGCATAGGCTTCCTATGAGCCCACTGCTACTTACAGCAGAGTTCGTGTAGCTGAATGGGGGAGCTCCTGATATATGAAAATGCTGAATATTTCGTGAAGAGGTAGCTAACTGAAGTGGAACGCCATCAGTTACTTAACAATGTAACTTTGACCACGATACTAATATAGACAGACAGCGCCCCTACGATTGGCGTCTTCACGGACATACAGGAAACTTAATTTGATGAACCTTTTTGGGAATAAAGCAGGGGGAGAAAAACGGCCAGCCTTCTTTGCTGGTCATTTACAGGACACTATTATACAAGAGATTTAGTGACATGACAAGTACTTAGCTCTGATCTCCTAACCATGTCATCGTGTGTGTGTGTGCATGCTACCTAATAAGTCTTGTAGACCACTTCGTCACACAATCCAACACTAAACTGCAACCAAGAAGAATGAACACGCTGGGTACTCTGACATGCCTGGAACCAAATGGCCTCGATCGTAGAAACATGGTATTTCCTTGCAAATACGGCGTAGAGCAACTGAGAGTAAGCTACTTTGCTGTAGTATACCCGTTATCACGTCAAGCCCATTTCACTATCATGATATGGATAGGGAGAGTTGTCCTATAGTGGTGAACGAAGTTCGATCCGACAGTCTGTAGGTTCAGAATCGGTGGAGCAGAGGGTAGAATGTCATTACAGCATGATATACTATCCGAGGTAATATTGCTCTCTATAAATTTGGCTAATCACTATAAACGCGCCTTGGATATAAAGTAGGTGATTCAGCAGCGTCACAGACAGCAAATGGATCAATATCGCATCCAACACAGTCGTCAAGATTCATTTGATTCGACGTGCGTGTTGCCGAATATGGGTCATTTGTGCACTCCTTGTAGTGTAGTGAGAAACGTGAACAACTGTTGGTCAGTGACCGATACCCCGTGGCAAGAGTAGTTTCATGATATGCTTTTCCCTCATGTTCAAATTTATTCGCAGTACTTCGAGTCTGATTTGAAGCCTGTCAAGCACGCGTCAACTTAGGTGTTTATCGCTACAACAAATGTATACATGTCAGATGGGAAGCAAGCATAAAGTATATTAAGGAGTCGTACCATAGTGTCCCCTAAGCTACATTAACAGACCTCCGTGGAGACCATTTGTGGGAAATATTGTCCGTGATTTGGGTCCTGTGAAGTAACCTCATGTTGCTTCACAACATCTCAAATCTCAGCATGTATATGTGGTCTCTAAACTAAGCGTAAACTAAATCATGTACGTGTGGAAAAGGTATTATGTCGTGGAAAAACTGAAATGTGACCCTTTCTTTTTACATTAAGTTTAACTGGTCTGGCATGTGATTATGTCTTTACAGCCAGAGGATTCGGACGATCCGACGAGCCGGAACTATGATGAAATGAGAGAACCAGTCTGGAGAGGATGAGAGAGACCGACGAAAACTACTTGGACGTGATGGCAGCGCGTCAGGACAGTGGTTCCAAACATCACAGCAGTGGCAGCAAACACAAGAAAAAGAAACACAAGCACCGTAGCAAGCACAAAAAACACAAACATGCGTCTGAGGAAGATAAGGACCGCAAACGGAAACATAGACACAAACATAAGAAGCACAGGCGCAAAGAGGAGCCATCCTCCTCACCATCTGGGGCCATCAACAGGAGGGCCGAGGATGGCTCTCCATCGCTGGGCAGTGCAACCCTGGATGACAAGGCGCTTCTTGAAGACCTGGAGAAACAAAGAGCTCTGATTAAAGCTGAGCTGGACAGCCAGCTGATGGAGGGGAAGGTTCAGTCAGGAATGGGCCTGATTCTACAAGGTTACAATTCCGGCTCAGAAGAGGATGGAGAGGGACAGAGGGCACGTAATGGGGAGCAACGGCAAAGAAGCAGCGGTGGCAGAACCCGCTCGCCTAGGGACCAGATAAGCAGGGGAGGTAGATCCAGACGGGACTCAATGGATACCAGCAAACCAAGTGTTAAACAAGGCAGCCGCTCAAGAGAGAGAGTTTGTAGGGATGCTAAGCTTGAACGAATGACCAAAATTGTGAAGGAGACCGTTAAGGAGCGTAGCAAGTCCAAAGAGAAAAAACGCTCACAGAGCAGGGACAAATCCAGGGAGCGTGTGAAGAAGTCCCAGTCCCCGTCTACAAGAAGATGGTCTGCGGAGAGAAAATCAGACCAGAGGGGACGTTCTGATCGGCGTTCCTCTCCCCATGTAGATGAGAAGCGGGAGCAAGTCGCACAGAGATCAAACTCACGAGGACGCAAGAGCCGGTCACGAGATCGACGATCTCACTCTAAAGATGCCCGGGTGGGTCGCTCGGAGACGGACAGAGAAAAGAGGCCTGGAAAGTCTCCATCCAAAGACACCTCATCTGGGAAAGAGAATCGGTCTCCTCACCAACGTCGAGCTCTTAGCCCTCAACGTCGACGCAGTTCCTCCCCTCGCCATAGGGACTTCTTAAGTCCCATCGGCCTCCTGGGCCTCAACCAGCCCCCCTGCGGGTTCTGCAGACCGAGTTCCCAAACGAGCCACTCACCGTCTAGAAACAGGTCACCAGTCAACAAGTAGGTCAGTCGCTCAAATGTCGGGGCCGAGGAAGCTCTCCTTCCTGTACACATCAACAACCATAAGATATTAAATTCACAGCATTGCGTCATTTATTTACCCTGTGAGCTTGTGTCCAAGGCCTGTGACTTTCTTCTGTAGCAAACAAACAAAGATATTTTGAAAAATTCTCCATGAGTCAGTAGGAGTACGTCATAAATCACTTTGCGAGGCATCTTTTATTTTCCACAGAAAAAAGTCAGTCATACAAGTTTGGAACAACATGAGGGTAAAAATGATGACAATTTTCATTTTTGGGTGAACTATCCCTTTAAGCAGGGGTGTTCAATCCTGCTCCTGGAGTGCCACTGTCCTGCAGAGTTTATGCTTACCCTCTCAGCTCGGCGCCTGGAAGTTTCTAGTGAGTCTGAAGACCTTGATTAGCTGGTTCAGGTGAGTTTAATTAGGGTTGGAGCAAAACTGCAGGACAGTGGGCCCTCCTGGAACAGGTTTGGTCACTGTAGCCTTTAAGCATCCCAACTAGCTTTACATGGCACCAAGGCAATCAGTGATGTGAGCTTGGGGCGGGGCTATTTTTTGGTTTGCCAGTATCAGATGAGAAGTGTTTGAGAAACTTGTTTGTAAACTTACATTATTCAGGTTATTTTTGGTGACTCTAATGGCACAGACATTACACATTTTCTTGAAAGAAATCGACAGTGAAGCAAAAAAGTATTAATAAAGATTGACCAATATGGATTTTTTGATGTACAGATAGATACATACATGCATATACAGTACATACACACATAAAACTATTTAAAGACATAAATAAAATAAAAATGACACATAGTATGCAGTTAAATGTATAATTATTTACGAAATTAGAAAGTGCAAATACTTTTAAAATAATATTGCAAATGAGACAATGCTAAAATTAACTTGATGGTAAACATGCTTTTGTTTAATATCTGATTTATATGAATGAATCTGATTTGTACTTGATATAGCAACTTCTTGATTCTGTAATCCTAATATAGTGTTTTTTGTTTGTTTTAGTTTTTTTTAACTAATAAAGAAATTAAACATACATAAGAATGTAATATACTGGTCAACTGGATATAGCAGAACATAGTTTGAAATCAAGGTTTGCAGAACCCATCCCACTCTCCCATCCACAACCCAGTTCACACGGATTACCCATCACACACAAATTACACATGCTCCTCTGTCTAGTTGCATGGTTGCAGTGAACTCATTTGAAAGGCAAGAAGGTGACAGATAGTTCTATTTTCATAGTTGGCTGCACAACACTTGTTCTCATTTTGACTGAACGGGATGTTGCAAACATACAGTCAGAGATCAGGGTTTTCGTTTAGCTCTAGGGGTTTTCGTATTTGTTGACTGGAATGGCACTGAGGGAATCAGAGCTGTTTTTAGGTTTGATATCAAGTTTAATTGCCCGCTCAATGGGAATGTCCCTGATAAATAGATTGTACCATTGAAGGAACCTAACATTTGCTTTAATTCTTATTGCTTGGTTTTTTTTGTAGTTTAAAATGTCTCAAAACAGCCTGGTCCTAAATTACAGTTCTGAAATTGTAGGGTCATATACTTGTCTTGCCTATTTTTATTACTTAATAAGTACTCATCTTAATAAGTTGCAGTGCATTTATATTGACCAGGTAGAGCTTAATGTACCTGAGTGCAGCAGGTTTCCTGTGTGATAAACTGCCTAGCATCAGAATAGTAGACTGTAATATTGGATTTGTTAAGGTGATTTGTTGTTTGTTACAAACTGTTGGTTACAAACATGCCCTGTGATTAAATAATTTATCTGGAAAATGCTTCATGTCTCTTAGGAAGCGTCCTCGTGTGGATGGAGCTGGGAGATCACGGGAAACGAGTCCAGCACGGCGCAGAGTGAGCCGTTCACCACTCAGACGTAGGTCTGTATCACCACGTCGACAGTATCGCTCCTCACCCAGAAGGCGATCGCCCCCGAGACGCAGGTGAGGCACAGAGAGAAAATACTTCTGTGAACTAGGGATGCTAATTTTCCACTTGTTAACCGAACATTAACCGCTAACTGATACGATTAGAATATTAAATTAGTATTGAATAAAAATGTAATGGCCAAGTGACTTTGTGACCTATTAAAAATACAAACAAATATTTTTCACAGGTTTATTTTAACATGTGCAAATGGCAGCATGCAGAACAACTAAGCAACATCAGAACCTGGATTAAACTATTTTCAAATTATTATGCACCTGCAGCACTTCTGAGAACTGAAAAGCAAAATAATATAAAAAAAAAATCTAATAAATAGGACTACAGTAAATATTTTTCACTCAATTAACAAATGAAGATGCCAAAAACGACAACACGCACTGGCTCCTATGCGCTTTGAAGAACCAGGATAGTCTTGTTTTTTTGTCAGACAAAAACATAAATAGTAGGTCTATCTCAGTGCACGTGTCCGTGTTTATTTTTAAAAAGTAACATGTCAACTTGCTGTGTGGATAGTCTGTGTGGATAGCCTGTTAACCTTCGTTCGTCTTTGGAACACAAATTAAGATATTTTTGATGAATCCAAGTGCTTTCTGACCCTGCATAGACAGAAAAAACTACCACGTTCAAGGCCAGAATGGTAGTAAGAACATCGTTAAAATAGTTCATGTGACATCAGTGGTTCAACCTTAATTTTATGAAGCTACGAGAATACTTTTTGTGTCCAAAGAAAACAAAACTAACGACTTCATTCAACAATATCTTCTCTTCTGTGTCAGTCTTCGATGCACGTAAGATTACCACAACGCATGTGTATGGTGCTGCTGATGCAGGAGTCAGCGTTCTGACGTAGTAACTGAGTTCTGCACGCTCACGAATCCTCTCATTAGAACAAAGTAAATGTAGACAGTTATGACACGTAAGAGTTGTGCAGTGGAAGAGCTTTCTTAAATTAATGGAAATTTGGTGAGATTGGGATGACCTAAGATGAAGGACAGCTTTTTTGTGATTACGATGGGAGCACGCTCTCTAGTAGGCATGGGCCGATTACCGGTTTCAAGGTATTTGAAAATGTCACGGTTTCAAAACCACTGATATTTTCCGTTATACACAGCAAATTTGAAAGTGTTAAATTAACACTCACAGTGAGAAAATTAACACTTTTTCGGGGTTTATATAGGTCCACACTAAATGGAGTTAAACTAACACTTTAAATAGTGTTACTTTTTTTTACACTTGCATTGAGTAAAAACAACACTAAGTGTTCACCATTAACACCATTAGTGTTTTCCCTCCCCCTCATGTACACTAAGTTAGTGTTGAAACTACACTACGCGTGTCAATATCTTAACACCAAGAGACTTATTTCCACACTAATATAGTGTTCATACAAACCCTGATTAAGGTAATTAAGTGTAATCTGTATTCGACTAAAAATACCTGTGCATTCGGTTTAAAAAAAATAGTCAACACGCTGTATCAGTTTGAAATTTTATTTTTAACACAGATGTAACTATTACACCAACACAAAAAAAGGTACCATATATTCACCATAATCTGACCCATATAAACACTGCTGATCAAAAGGCCTGTAGAACAAGCTGTTGGCTTTTGACATCAGGGCTTCGTCGTAGGACAGGTTGAAGACATAGCGAACTTTAAAAAGTTCAAAGGCACTCAAGGAGCTGGTTCCAACGCAAGGGATGAGGCGCTTGTCCACAACAACGTAAAAGTGGTTGATCCTGCCCTTACTCCTTCCTGATCTCAGTAGGAATGGCTGGTGGCCCTCCCTCCTGCCGAGACGGCCTTCAATACTGGTGCAGGACTGAAAAAAAAGCACAAACAAATTAGATTAAACCAGGAAAACAAACAAACAAAAAAACACTAATTACAATATGCATGCAAATACATATAAACATTAACACCTACAGTGTGTACGGAAAGTATTCAGACCCCCTTAAATTTTTCACTCTTTGTTATATTGCAGCCATTTGCTAAGAACCCATATTGACAGAAAAACACAGAATTGTTGGCATTTTTGCAGATTTATTAAAAAAGAAAAACTGAAATATCACATGGTCCTAAGTATTCAGACCCTTTGCTGTGACACTCATATATTTAACTCAGGTGCTGTCCATTTCTTCTGATCATCCTTGAGATGGTTCTACACCTTCATTTGATTCCAGCTGTGTTTGATTATACTGATTTTTTTTTTTGATTAGGAAAGCCACACACCTGTCGATATAAGACCTTACAGCTCACAGTGCATGTTGGAGCAAATGAGAATCATGAGGTCAAAAGGAACTGCCTGAAGAGCTCAGAGACAGTGGCAGATTGTGGCAAGGCACAGATCTGGCCAAGGTTTCAAAAAAATTTCTGCTGCACTTAAGGTTCCTAAGAGCACAGTGGCCTCCATAATCCTTAAATGGAAGACGTTTTTGACGACCAGAACCCTTCCTAGAGCTATCTAGGAAGGAAAAACTGAGCTATCGGGGGAGAAGAGCCTTGGTGTGAGAGGTAAAGAAGAACCCAAAGATCGCTTTGGCTGAGCTCCAGAGATGCAGTCGGAGATGGGAGAAAGTTGTAGAAAGTCACCCATCACTGCAGCCCTCCCCCAGTCGGGGCTTTATGCAGAGTGGCCGGGGAAAAAAAAAAAAAAAAAAAAAAAAAAAAAAAAACTGAACCTCTCCTCAGTGCACGACACATGAAACCCCGCATGGAGTTTGCTAAAAAACACCTGAAGGACTCCAAGACGGTAAGAAATAAGATTCTCTGGTCTGATGAGACCAAGATAGAACTTTTTGGCCTTAATTCTAAGCGGTATGTGTGGAGAAAACCAGGCACTGCTCATCACCTGTCCAATATAGTCCCAACAGTGACGCATGGTGGTGGCAGCATCATGCTGTTGGGGTGTTTTTCAGCAGCAGGGACAGGACAACTGGTTGCAATCGAAGGAAAGATGAATGCAGCCAAGTACAGGGATATCCTGGATGAGAACCTTCTCCAGAGTGCTCAGGACCTTAGACTGGGCTGAAGGTTTACCTTCCAACCAGACAATGACCCTAAGCACACAGCTAAAATAACGAAGGAGTGGCTTCACAACAACTCTGTGACTGTTCTTGAATGGCCCAGCCAGAGCCCTGACTTAAACCCAATTCTGGAGAGACCTAAAAATGGCTGTCCACCAACGTTTACCATCCAACCTGACATAACTGGAGAGGATCTGCAATGAGGAATGGCAGAGGATCCCCAAATTCAGGTGTGAAAACTTGTTGCATCTTTTCCAAAAAGACTCATGCTGTATTAGATCAAAAGGGTGCTTCTACTAAACAGTGAGCAAAGGGTCTTTGAATACTTAGGACCATGTGATATTTCGGTTTTTCTTTTTTAATAAATCTGTAAAAATGTCAACAATTCTGTGTTTTTCTGTCAATATGGTGTGCTGTGTGTACATTAATGAGGAAAAAAAATTTACTTAAATGATTTTAGCAAATGGCTGCAATATAACAAAGAGTGAAAAATGTAAGGGGGTCTGAATACTTTCCGTACCCACTGTATATAACACATCTTAACCCAATACGTGCCAACCAAAACCAGTTGATATCACTGCTTTGTGTCTTACAGTGAAAAAAAAACGTCATTTAAATTAATTCCCCCCCGGAGCGGGTAAATCTGAGCTGAATTATGCAAAAGTGAAGGAAATGTTCAAGCACAGACAATAAGGGTGCATGAAAATTCTGCAAAAAAAAATTTAATGCGCATCTTGCCTGTAAAGCCGGTTCTGTAATCAGTGGTAAATCTCCATCGCGTGCGTGCTTTCACATTGAGCACCATTAACTACACCGAGCCGTTGTTCACTGACAAGCTGTGCAAAACCACGATCATATTTTGCACATGTTTTGCGCAGCTTGACAGTGAACAACGGCTCGGTGTAGTAAATGCTGCTCAATGTGAAAGTTCAGGTCAACTGTATGGAAAAGGAAAGAAGTTACCTCTGTGCATGCATCTCCTTCAAGTTGTTGCACATCATCTATCCTTCGTCAACTTGGTCCTCCACTTTGTCATCTCCAAGCAAACACGTTTTGGGTTCTTCCTTGACAAAGTTTTAAGGCGCCAGGAGATGAACTCTGTTCCCTTTTCCGGATCGTAGAAATGCTCCTGTCAGAAAGACAAGAGAACACTTTTTGTAAGATCTGAATATTACGTTAGTCATTACATTACATTTAATAGATAAACTACTATTACATGCCACAAAAAAGGAGCACAAAACTTAATGTCCAACTAGATTGTGTTAAAAGTACATCAATACAAAAGATTCTTACATAGCCCTTTGTTGAAAACTGGACTCTCAGGCTAGGAAAGAGAGAAATAATGTCCAAGCCATACGTTTCCTGCTGTTTGCGGGTGGGGATCCTCCTTCAATGTAAAAAAAAAAAAATGGTTAATGCTAAACTTAACATTGTTTTCTACACCAATTGACACAGCTGTGTGCATTTCTTGCATCTGAGCACTGAAGTCTTACCTATGAATTGCTGTCATGTGACTGATAACAATATTAACAAGCTGACGTCTGGTGCTTTACAATAAGGTTTCATTAGTTAACAATGGACTAAGAATGCACAATACTTCTACAGCATTTAATAATCTTAACATTTTCTAATACACTATAAAAATCAAAGGTTGTATCCGTTAACATGAATGTACTTTGAACTAAAATTAACAAACAGTTCTACTTTTTTAACTAATACTATAGTTAGTCATTGTTAGTTTGCACATTAATTAATGTTAACAAATGAGACCTTATTGTAAAGTGTTAACATACACAAGCACTGTGGGCTTATACCTCAAGCATAGTTCCTATACGACTAAGTACATTTCTAAGCAGTAGAACAAGATTCTAAGCTTACCTTCAGTGAGAAAGTCTTGGAACCTACTATCGCTGTGCAGTTTTACAAATTTCTTCACGCCTTGATGAACATGAAAGCTGTTGGTCAAGAAAAATGCAAATTATGACGTTGTTAAAGAAAATCCAGCGAGCCGCTTGTCAGAAGCTCCATTTGTCACCCCACAAATGTTAACGTTACATTAAAGTGAAGTCGCAGCGAGTTAATTGTAAGTTAAAGTATCTACTATTGCAGATGAAGCGCGCGCACTTCAAACACGTGTCTCATATGATGAGCAAATATTAGTTCAGTCATATGCTGGCAGAAAATATAAGTTTATCAAAACGCTTCTTGCTTGATTATCTGATAATTTATCTCCGCTGCATTTTACTTTGCAGTCGAGAGTAACCGCAATATATTTCATGTAAATTCCTCGGACCATCCGAAGCTGTGCATTCAAGGCCCATGTAAAAAAAACTAAACAAAAACGTGCGTTACTGATTGCGGCTCACTTACACAGTCAGAGATTATTTGTGGAACAATGCACAGTTATACTAAAATACTGGAGACCAATGCATTACAATGTCTTATTTTGGCAACACAAATAACGTGAGCTCCAAGAAGGGGAATATGGATGCTGCGTTATTTGCGTTGATTTAACTCATTAAACAGTCAAGTTACACAAATCACAGAAATGACCCTGTTATCTACCCCAGATTCTAAAATATAAGAAAATGTACGTTTAAAATGGCTAACTAACAAACAATGCCATTCTTACCTCAATTTGCTTGCTAACAAGTGGTGCAGCTAAATGGCCTCGAGATGCTGTCGGTGGTCTGTCGCGTTATCTGAAAAGAAATACTGTTAGCACTCTAGCAATGTTGAGAAATGTACTAATATTATTCTGAATGGTGAGAAACGTAAACTACACATGAAAATGTGTCAATTTAAGGGGTTGTAAAATATTATACCTGTTTGAACATTGTCCTCTCCTCGTGGTCGTCCCGCCATTAATCAAAAAGGAAATAATGTGCAAGGACCGGAAATTGGATCAACTCATCACCAGTCTCAATTATGTCAACTTGCTGTAATTACACTGACTCCGACCACTGATTTACACTGCAGGTGTTAATGCCATTCAAATCAACACCAGAATCAACACTTTTTAACTGATAAATTAACACCATAAAAAACAACTCTAAACAACACTGGATATTTTGCTGTGTACCGTTCCTGTGGTATGCGCTGTTTTTCATGTCTCCACAAAGACTGAATGTGTAGGAATCCCTCACGACCCCTCCTCCTCCTGTTGGTGCGAGCGGTCAGTCGTGTGTGTAGGATGGCCAAACTTAAGCAGCTTCCTCTGGAACTTACTCAATCGGCAACCGGCCGTTTTTTGTCTTATTGCGGCTTGATCCCTCTGTTCTGGACGCACAAATGTTTGCAATGCATCATTTCCACAATGTAACTTATTTGCAAAATAATCTGTAAATCCTTTAAGCACCGTCCAAAGACCTGGGGAAGACTGACGCAAAGAGAAAAATACTGTAGCAGGCAGAACAAGATCACTGTTCACGATGCGAGAAATATTGGAAGAAAATCCAAATATTGAATTTTATATGAATGTGTTTCTGAGGAGAACTTACTGTCTTTAGAAAAGTTTAGATGGTATTTTCTTTTCACCTCGTCTGTATAATTCACATTAAAGGGATAGTTCACCCAAATATTAAACTTCTGTCATTTAATTACTCATTCCTCACCCCTCATGTCCCTTTCACAACATACCAGAACAGCGTATGCTGCGTCACACGGATACGCGGTTTTCGTTCAGATCAAATCACAACACCGTAGGAAACAGCGTATCCGTGTGACGCAGCTGACATAGAACAGCATACTTTGTTTATGTCCAGCGGATAGTCTCCAAAATGGCACTACAGGGTGATGCGGAGGAGACAAATTGTTGAATAAAGTCGTTTTTTTTTCTTTTGCGCACATAAATTATTCTCGTAGCTTCGTAAAATTATGGTTGAACTACTGATGTCACATGGATTATTTTACAGATTTCCTTGCTACGTCTCTGGACTTGGGACCATTTCAGTTGTGTTGCTGTCTATGCATGGTCAGAAAGCTCTCAGATTTAATCAGAAATATCTTAATATGTGTTCCAAAGATGAATGAAGGTCTTACTGGTTTGGAATGACATGAGTGTGAGTAATTAATGAGAGCATTTTCATTTTTGGGTGAACTAAACCTTTAAGCAGGGTTCAGCTCAGCCCTGCTTGTGTTACAGTTGGTAACCATGGAAACGCTGTGTCTGCTGCTGCACGAGCGCCTCCTGCTGTCAGAGAGTGAATCTGCATTTCATTCAGAGCTTCTGCTGTTTGCTTCTTTCAGGCATGTAGTATTATTTCACAAAGCTAGTCAGAACATTCTGTTTTTGCTTCAAATTTGGTTATTATTAAATCAAATTATGTATAAGAAATTATATAAATAAATTATACGAAATTATATAAATTATCTTATATATATAACTAAAATTAAATAACTGTAATTACAGATTTAGGTTAAATAAAAATGTCAGTCTTTATTTTTCTTCTTTTTTCTTTTTCACATCAACAGCGGCAAGACAGCCCACAATTCAGCAAGCATTTCAGAAACAAATCAAAGAAAAAAATTAACAAATACTGCTGTTCCAAATATTCTGTTTGCTCAAAAATAAAATGCATTGTGTTCAGTGTGGAAAAAAAGTAGTTATTTACCCAGACATTTAAAAATAACAAATTTTTAGAGCTGTAACAACAATACTGTGAAACCGTGATATTTTTGCTTAAAGGTTATCATACCATCAAAATCTCATACCGGCCCATGCCTACATTCTAGGCTATAATCCATTTAGAATTTGAATACATTCACTCATGGATTCACTCTCTGATAACCATTTATCCAATATTGCCATTGTGTCATTTACTAATTAAGTTAGCTAAGTGAAAGTGGAGCAGGCGCTTACTCAGCAAAATATGTCTGTAGGCACGTGTCGACATGCCCTGTAAGTAAAAAAATATATAATTTTTTTAATTATGCAGCACACTTAAAAAAAACTTTTAAACTGTTTAACTGATGGCATTATTCAGTCAAAATTCTTATTTTCAGTTAACGGTTAAACAGTGTCACCTTCCGGTGAAAATCTCCATTTTGAATTCAAAATGGGTCATTTGTGTGATTCGTGTAGATCCTTGGTTTTAACCTGTTAACCTGCACCCCCATTTTGGGACTCACAGCTGAAAATGACCTACCTAACGTAAAATGGTAACAGTTCCTGACAACAGTGTGCTAAACACACAATTGATGTATCTTTGGAAAGAAGACACTTTGGGCTTTACTATCCATCATCCAGAGTTGATAATGCTCAAAAAGATAAAAAGTTATAGATGCTGAAGTGCCTTGAAAAAATATATTGTGCCACATTGAAATTTTTTTATTGCATATGCAAATACATGAATACAGTTCTGGAGCAATTTAGAAAAGTAATGGGTTAAAAGTCACATGTCTCATGAGTTTATATTTCAAATTTGAAGAAGATACCATGAAAAATTAGATTCCTGCAACAATTTTTCTGAAACCCCCCACCCCCTGTTTGAGTAAAAACAGACCCCAAATGTATTGAAGGGTTCTACAAAATATTTGTCATTATACATACCACTGCATAGTTTTTCAATGATAAAATAATAGACAAAATCTTACACATCATGTAAGTGATTTATTTGAGCACTAGAAAAGTACAATAAGAATATATGTTTTTAAGTAATAATAAAAATTAAAAAAAGGATTAGCATTGTATGTCAAGTACATATCTGATTGCCAGACATACAGCATTCACACTGATTGCTGGTCATACAGTCAG
Organism: Sinocyclocheilus anophthalmus; assembly: GCA_018155175.1. Classification (NCBI taxonomy): domain Eukaryota; kingdom Metazoa; phylum Chordata; class Actinopteri; order Cypriniformes; family Cyprinidae; genus Sinocyclocheilus; species Sinocyclocheilus anophthalmus. The sequence continues at coordinate 40,477 of JADLZN010002583.1, forward strand.
TAATTACACACTGATACAGTCAGTAATCACACACTGATGGCCGGTCATACAGATGTAATCATACAGATGGCCGGCCATACACCCAGTGTGGGCACTTACTACAACATGAAAAATATGTAGCAATTCACAAATAATGATCTTTTCGATCAACAAGAATAACAAAATAAAAAGCCGACATAGCTACACCCCCGACAGATGACAGGTGCGTCACAGCGCGCATCATGAGCGAGTCACAACTTTGACCACTGAGAGCGCCTGAATGCAAATAAAGACAAACTAACAGGTTAAAATGGTCTTTTTACAGAACCAGTAGTACCATCTCAATTCTGAACCCACTCGAAATCACCTGCTTTCAAACGCACCTGTGTTTTTGTGCGCACTCTAGCTTCGAATTACAAAACCATACGTTTCTTTTTACAATGTGTTTTGGAGTACTGTAGCCAATCATATTAAAATAACCACAGCATTAACAACAACCTTGAAATAAGAGCGCAAGGTTTATCTGATAATCAGATGCATGAAAGTAGCATTCGTTGCTATAGCAAACAGACACCGGGCGCGTTTTCTTTCAGAATCCTCGTTCGCCAATGGAGAGGAAAAGTTAAATACTGTAGCTTTTTATTTTATGAAAATGAGATTAAGAAGTTTTCGCACTGAAAGAGAAGAGATCTCGTGCCAGGAAATGCTTAATATGGACAAAGGCATCTATCGCTGCAGCTAAGCTGAATAAAACGCAGAATGAACTGGTGAAATGTTAAAACATTAAACACAATAAATAAAAAAATATGAATGATACAGTACTTATTGACATCATTTATTACAGTACAGAAACTATAAAGTATATTTTCTACCTAATTCTGTGCAGAAAATTTAAATAATTGTTTGTAGTATATAAAACTATCATAAAATTGCCATATAGGAAAAATTATTATTACAAATGATTGATTATTGTCCAGTAGTGATTTTTTTAATAGCAAATTCAAAGTAAAAAATAAGAAAATAATTCTAATAATAATAGTAATGCATACATACATAAAATTATTGTATGTGACATTCTGGTCATTCTGAAATGATGGCTCCGCCCCTGGTGTGACAAAATGGGAAGCCTATTGATGTACTTTTAGAGGCTCTTTTTTTTTTTTTGTTTTTTAATCTGGCTTACGACAGTTTAAATGCCATGTCATGGCAGTAGCGATCATAGATTGCATCTAAACAAGGGACAAATGTTTTTTTCATATAAATATGGTTATCTAACCATAAAGGCTGCGTGAATTTCCCCAGACTAAAAATTGAAGAATTTAGGGGAAGCATAAATAATCCTGTGAATGCACAAAGAATGCAGAATCGAATCGGTAATCGAATCGAATTTAATTATGAATCGAATCGAATCATTCTGAATTTGCAAAAATAGTTCTTGAATCAAATCGAACCTTATGAATCGTGAATCGAATCAATTCGCTGTCTACCCAAAGATTCACAGCCCTAATATATATATATATATCTGGAGTTTTCGCTGAGTAAGCTCGGCAGTGGGGCCAGAAGGTAAAGGAAGTGCCCTTGCTCTGTTCTCTACATAATTCTTCCAGTTTGAAGAAAAAGTTTAAGAGGACAAAATGTTGCACCTATACGTTTCGGGAATGCCAAACGGTGAGTGTAAAAATTACGTGAAGATCGCTAAATTGTTCCGCGAGTGGGGGGGGGGGGGGGGGGGAAACAACTGTTAAAGTTGACATCTGACAAGCCAATGTCAAAACAGAGCTGTGCTTTAAGAGATGCTGAGTAAATTCAGTGTAACAAAACTACAGCACCGCAACAAGTTTGTGTTGGCTTTAGCAGCTTCTACAGGTAAGGATAAATTAAACCACTAGGCAATGTTTAAAAAAAATTGTTTTTAAATTAAATCTAAAAATATTTAATGCATTATTTAATTATTATACCATTAATGATTAACTTATTTATTCATACTTTAGTACAGTTCAAAAGGGGGGGTGCACGTCTTTGTCACCTTTTTCACCCATGATGAGTTTGCATCCCTGCAGTTCAGTGTGATAGTGCTGTTAGTTATTTGTGTAATGAACTGTTCTGTTTTGGCAGGTCTGCTGAAAGGGACCGGTTTGGCCGCTCCAGACCACGACGATCCACCTCCAGAGAGCGTGAGAGGAGGCGGCGGCGGCGATGTCGGGATGAAGACAAGTTCAAAGGCAGTCTGTCAGAGGGTATGAAAGCAGACCAAGACTCCTCCTCTGAAGAAGTGTGAGTAATAGTGCTATTTTCAAGGCTTGAACCTAGTGTGGTTTAGGAATGCAACGATTATAGATTTTGTTGGTATGATTATAGTCTGAGGAATAATCACGGTCCATGTCAGTATTTCCCTTTTGAAAATATCAAATGGAAATATATCACAAAATTGAGTGTTTTCAGTTTGTGCATTTTTTCTACATTTCATTTAGACCTGAGATAGAGAACTTGAAAACATGGTGAAAAAAAAAATCTTGTTGGTTTTTGACTTAAATAATAATAATACATAAATAATACTGTAACGGGGATAATAAATCACAATGTTAATTAAGTATTGTTAATAATATAAGCCTAATTAACTTTATTTATCCCCCAGGGGAAACTGTTACTAATGAGGGGAATTAACTGAACTGTTACTGTCATCAACTCTCATACATGCATATTCATTTCAATGATCTTTTTAATAATTCATCTAATTTTGCATGTGGCCTGAGAAAATCATGTCTATTATTTTGGTTTGTGAGATCGGAGATCGTACTGCACACACACAGAAACTTGTTGTGACTTTTAATAAAATAGCTTAGATACTGGATCACTACATTATATTTATCAGCAACAAGGGGGTAAATTCACTGTTTTTGAAGTAACTAAACACAGCTTAATTGTTTGTAGAGAGACGCGCACATGCAGGTAATTCACACACGCAACTGTCACCTCTCTCTCTTGATCGAATAATGAATTAAAGTAAATGTTATAATTAATTCATTCAAATAAATGTCACCTTACCACACAATTTAATCTGTCTGATTTGAAGCGGGCAGAATTCTTGAGCTAACAAGCCGTAGCTTTGCATAGGTTGGTTCTTGCCTTCACGTCGTGCATTAAAATAGTTGATAACACTTGACAATAAGGTTCCATTAGTTAATGTTTTTACTAACACGAACAAACAATGAACAATACATTTATTGCATAGTATTTATTTATCTTTGCCGATGTCATTTTAATGTTGTTAATGTTAGTTAATAAAATGTTCATGTTAGTTCACAGTGCGTTAACTAATGTTAACAAGCACAACTTTTGATATTAATAATGCATTAGTAAATGTTGGAATTAACATTAACTAAGATTAATAAATGCTGTAGAAGTGTTGTTCATTCTTAATTCATGTTAACTAAAGTAGTTAACTAATGTTATCTAATGATCCTTATGCTAAGTTCACACTACAGGATGTAAAGGGGTCATATGACGTTGCTAAAAAGAACATTATGTTGTGTATTTGGTGTAATGCAATGGGTTTATGCGGTTTAAAACACATTATTTTCCACATAATGTAAATTATTGTTTCTCCTCTATGCACCGCCTTTCTAAAACGAGTCGATTTTTACAAAGCTCATCGTTCGGAAAAGCACGGTGTGCCCTGATTGGCCAGCTATCCAGTGCGTTGTGATTGGCCGAATACCTCAAGCGTGTGACGGAAATGTTACGCCCCTTACCATACTGTGATGCCGTGTCCCGGCACGATGAGACAACACCAATAAAACCCATTACAAACGAGGCATTTGTTGCATCCAGTGGGGACATAATTACTGATTATAATGACTTATACTGTCTTTTTACGCGTTGGTTGGTATCGCGCTGTGTAAACATAAAACCATGTCTGCTTTTGTGATCAGAGAAACGACAAACAAGCGCTACTCTGCACTGCTCAAAACTCACGTTTGAATCTTCCGTGGCAAATTCTTTAAATATGAAAACGGACTTACAGACTGTGAGTCATGAAGCGCCAGACTGTCCTTGCAAAGTTGGAACTGCCCCACTTTATAGAAACAGCCTTTGTGCACAGACGCATTGTAGGCTACTCTGCAGGTTCAGGAAACAGTCCTCCATAAAATGCGCTGCACACATCTGAATATTTGGGTTGAACTGTTCTGGAACAGTGTTGTAAATACAACTTAACCACTGATTTCTAGTTGTGTCCTCTTTTGGAAGGCCAAACAAAGTAGTTTCGCTTTCACAACGAAACAAACAGCGTCACACACGGCGGGCTAGAGTGAACGGAGGCCAGCTTGAGTGAGCAGAGGCGGCAGGCTTGAGAACGGCGCGGCTGGCTGATTCGACAGAGGAGTGGCCAGCGGGCTTGCGGCAACCACATGTGACGACCCCGTGCTGGACTCTGCTTCGTCCACGGTGAAAGGCGATCCACAGCGCGAAATTGATGTATTTCCTCAGCGACCAGCACGGATCAGGCGTGTTTAAACGAGGCATTTTAGGAGGACATGGACAAGTCTTAACTTTTATAAAGAATATCTCTTTGGATTTGAGACTTTAGTCTTTGCAACTTTGGGGATCTTATCTATGCAGAAACGCTTGGTAACCACTCCAAAGAGAGGAAATTTGAACTTGAATCATATGGACACCTTTAAGCCCGATTTGCAAATTAATAAGCTCGCTGACAGGTTGGGCTGTGATCGGGGGAAAATCAGCGTGTGATCGGCGCTCGGCAATCTTTATGTTTGAACTACACAACGATGCATCAAAGAGGCTCGCCAACGCCTCACCGACAGCAAACAAATATCTAGCATGCCAAATATCTGGACCGGTCGGCCGACTCGACATCACGTGGTGTCGGGTGTCGTGAAGAGCTATAGCCAATGAGAGAGCAAGGCATGGGTTGAGGACACCGGAAGGAAAACAACAGCAGCAACATGGCTTAAAGAAAAGTTTGGACACAATAAATGGAGCAAAATTTTTCATCGAGCAAACAGCTTGCAGCGCTAATTTCTTCCCAAAATCCATTTTCAAATAAACAACTCTAACACGGACCAATAGGGAACCCAATGATGTTACTACTCTCTAAATACTATTATTTAACTATCTAGAGGTTTTATTACAGCTGTACCTTTTATATTTTGCAGAACAGATAGCAGAACATTACCATCTAAAATTGCTCTTTAAAGCATTAAAACTAAATTAAAAGTTAAAATCACTGAATTAAAAATGAAAATAAATAATAAAGAAAATTACTATTTTAACTGCTATAAGAAACACATTAACTCATTTGAGCTTAGTAATTAGTACTAGCTTACATTTGATTTACCTGTTACAATAGTCCCTTTACAGTTACTGCTATCATAAAAATACACTTTATATGTAGGTTTAAAACTCTACAAAAGAATCATTTAATGTCCAACAACAAATATTTTAACAAAATTCAAATTTTACTCAAAATTATTGCGCTTCTATTTGATTGCGCTCCGTCTGTTTAGTGTGCATGCTCGCAGCAGCGCTCGTTCATTCGCATGCTTCGCTCACTCCTGATAGCAAAATGAATATGTTTGCGTGACATTCTGACATTTACAGATGAAAAAAATATACCTGTGACATGTCAGTTATGCACTGAGGAACACACAATGTCTCAAATGCATTAAGCAGCACAAATTTATTTGCTGTTTGCCATGGTGGATCGATTTTGATCCATGATCGACATTAAGGGCTTCTTAAGAATAAGTGTGCACAAATTAGTGAGATTGTGTGAACTTAAATTGTCATTTATGGAACCACTTTAGCCCCGATTGATTTGTTAGGTTATTTCAAGTCAGGTTTTGGACTTTAATCCCAGCTTTTCCTCGGGTCTCCGTAGTGTTGTGATAGTGTTGTGATTCACGCAGCAGCAGTGATGAGAGAACACACTTGAGAAACGAGAGGAGAGAGGAGAAATCAATCTACATATAAAAAACTGGTGACAGATTATTGGTCGCTTTCTACATAATAAAAGTATAGCACATCCACTAGTAATTATATATAAATAAATAGTTTTTTACTGATGCAAATATGTTAGAAACTATGCATCGTGATATAAATGCCAACTTGTAGCTGATGCACACTTTTTAAACCGATGCATCGCAATTGCCCCCCCAAATTGTTAGTCATGGAATCCCTAATGTCGGCCCTGCTGCAATTGGAGCGCTTAGCCAAGCGCTAAATACCCTCAACGTGTTTTGGCAGCGTTGAGCAATATAAAAAATCACAGACATATCTGTTGATTTCTTGAACGCAATGGCCAATCAGAAACGTTTTGTCAGAATTCACTCACCGCTGAAAGCGCCACAGTTTTTAAGTGCAGTTTTGCACGCTCGTGAATCATCTCATGACTAAGTGCAGACGCAATGTAAATAAGAGATTCATTGTGCAGTTTAGAGAGCTTCATTGATTATAAGGGGACTTTGTAAGATCGCGATGAACGAAGATGAGTGACGCTTTTTAGTGGTAAAGGGGGCACACTTTCTAGGGTATACTTTCATTTTTCAGACACACAGGCTACACCCTGCAAAGTTTCGGGAATGACATCCGCATATTTATGCGGGATTCACTCTCGAAATAGCAGTGATAGGCAATGGACGGAACATAAAATATGATTTAATTCTGGAACCGGTCCTGGCCAAACCTCCACAGACAGCAGTCCTGAGCGAGAACTAATTCACAGACCAAAAGCATGTGTAAACTTTATTGAGATCGCGACGTATCAACCAGTAATAATTTCATTCTTTTCATTTCCAGTAACGGACGGTAGAAAGTTCAGCAATGAATGGTATGCGATTTATATATGTATGTGTGTGTAGACAAATTTTTTTTTTTTTCTTTTCTTCCTTCCCCCCCCACCCCCCACCTGATCAAGAGTCAAATGCGCCATGGTATGTGTGTAATATATATATAATATACATATATAATATTATATAGGTCAGTGGCCCTTGGCTTGGTGTTGTTGGCAGAATTCAGCCCTTGGTGAAAACTAATTGAGGAACCCTGCTTTACAATTAATTAACTGTGACGTTTTAAAGCGCGGTTAATAGTAAAGTAGGTTAATCGCTGCGTCCCTAGTGTGGTTGCATATGAATAGTGATGTCAAAAATGTTTGAATCTATTGACTCAATTAGGGGTAGGAATCACAGGGTACCTCACATTACGATGCGGATACAGGGCTCACAATACTGATAATATCACGATACAGCAATTCTGTGATAATCGATATATAGCTAGATAATCCTATAATTATACATCACAATATCTGTCTAACTATTAAAGCAAAATGCCTGTGAAAAGGTTAAGTGCAGATTTTCTCTCTTTATTCAAGTCCAAACTGCTGAAAATTCAACAAATGAAAATTCTCTCATTTACTCAAGTTGTCTTAAACCTGAATGCGTTTCTTTGTTCTGTTGAACATAAGTTATTTTGAATGAGGGTAACCCAACAGTTGCTTGTCCCCAGTGACTTCCATAGAATTGTTTCCCCCTATCAAAGTTAATGGGTACCAGCAACTGTTTGGTTACCAACATTCTTTAAAATATCTTCTTTTGTGTTCAGTAAAAGAAAGAAAATCATACGGGTTTGGGACAACATGAGAGTGAGTAAATAATGGCATATTACAATTTTGGGTGAACTATCCCTTTAATGACAATCGGCAGAATGTTTAGTACAATTAGTCTGTTGTCGCTTTAAGGCAGCTTTAAGGCCTCACAGCAAGAAGGTCCCTGGCTCGAGTCCCGGCTGAGTCAGGATGCCTTTCTGTGTGGAGTTTGCATGTTCTCCCCATGTTTGCGTGGGTTTCCTCCGGGTGCTCCGGTTTCCCCCACAATCCAAAGATATGCAGTGTAGGTGAATTAGACAAAGTAAATTGGCCGTAGTGAGTGAGTTTGTGTTCTCTCAGGGCTGGGTTGTGGCAGTAAGGGCATCCGGCGTAAAACATGTGCCAAATCGGTTTCACACTGAATCACTCTGCTGTGGCATCCCCTGATAAAAAAAGGGAGCAAGCAAGGAAGAGAGAGAGAAAGTCTGCTGTTGCTTTAAGAGCTGCACACATCTAATATACAGGCACATTTTTCTCTCAACTGTTTACTTTCACTTTAGACATAACCAACTGTTTATATGTACATCTTGTGTGTTTTTGACAGTATTAGCGCAATCAGATGCGTAAGGTAATTTAGTCCAGTAATCGGGCGCTGTTTGCCAGGTTGTTTAGTGTGCATTAGGGCTGTGCAATGTGGACAAAATAATCATATTGCGATTGTTTTAATGAATATTGCAATTTAGGGCTGTGCAAATAATCACAGAACCGGCTTTACTGACGAGATGCGCATGAAAATCGCATTCGATTATTTGCACAGCGATTTTAATTGCGATTTTGGCAATTGTTTTTGCTTTTTCAAATATGCTACATTTTAAATGTATTCAGTGCACAAGAAGTGCCTAACAAAACATTTTACAATGAAATAACAGTATTAACAGCTTGATAAACAAAACTGTAATAAATTGTGTCTTAAAAACAGACAACATAAAATAAATTAAAGAGCAGGTCTTATGGGTTTTTGAAAAATATCTCTTTTGTAGTTTATAACGTAGCTATCCTTAAATGAAAACACTCTGCAAAGCTGTTAATCAAAAAAGTGCATGATAAATAAAGATAATTGTCTCTCAAAGAGAGAGTCGATTCTGAATCGCCTTAACGAGTCGTCATATTTTCTAATCTTTTACCTGTTACCGGTATACGTCACTGGGTAACACATTTGCATAATCCCCGCCTGCCCGTGAAATATGAATGGAGTCTGACCTGCCCACAAACACGTCCGCTAGTTAGTGCGTTTACATCATGTTGAGAAGATGCTGTGTTCAAGGATACCACAGAAATACAATTCAAACCTTTTGTTGTGTGCATGTCATTTTACCAAGGACTGATTCTCTAATCTTGGCTTTTATCTTTGTTGGCTGCTTCAATCTTCTTAATTTGGACTATCAAGCTCTCCAAAGCACAACTGAAAGGTCTGTGCGATTAATCGAATCGAATCGAATCGGATTTGAGACAGTTGCGATTTGCCTAATCGCAAAGCCTGCGATATGGGACGTGAGAAGCTCCTCGTGACCAGAGCATAGCATGGACTGCCAGACTTGAGTTTGCAGTCTTACTAACAGTCCGTGAGCGCCACTTCCCGGTCTCCCCAATCAGCACTGCTCTAGCCAACTGAGTAAACACCCACCATAAAGAAAAAAAAAAGCGGGAAAAGACAGAGTGGGATTATGGTGTCTACTGGGTCAGATCGATAGTTAGGCAAAGAAAAACGAAAGAAAAACGCATGAAATTTAAGCTTCGAAATGACAGACAACGAACAAAAAAGGTAATTTCCAAGAGCTGCGTCACAGCGCATATCAAAAGCTCCCGTATCGGTTCTGTTTTCAGTTTTTTGTTTTCAGTACTGGTGAATAAAAGATACATTCTTAGATGTTTTTGTTAGTACGTGAACATTATCTTACACATTTTATCTCCCCAACAGATTAATTTGAAATAAGTTTATGATGCATGTTCGCCAATTCAGAAGACCGCACACACAGCCTGTGTCTGTGAATGTTTCTCATACTCGCTCCTCTCTGCCCCACACAGCGCGAATCCCGCATCACGGACGAGCCGTTCACGCTTGCCACACTCACGCAGCCTGTCTCGTAATGCTCGTTAATACTCACACCCGGCTCCGCAAGTCTCCGCGAGCGCATCTGGCAGTATGGAGAGAAGGGTATAACTGCAGCCTGGAGATCTCCAAATGGGGGTGGGAACTCCAAAACGGGGTGGAAGCTCCAAAATAGGGCGTGGCTTCCTCCCATTGACAGACAGGCACATGACACGCATGCGCAATTTTCCCCCCAATCCACTTCAGAGCAAACTCCACCCCACAGCTGATTCTAAAAATTGTATTGGTTGTGTCAATTAAAGTGTTGATTTCCTACACTATACTACAAAAAATGCTAACCCCTAAACCTACCCCACACCTGACCCTAACCTTAACCAGTGAAATTGACTGCACGGCGGGATTGGCGCTGAATAGCTGGTAAAGAAAGTTGCAGTTCAGGAGATAAACGATTAATAAGATTATGCGATATGAGATCGTTCCGTAACTCCCCAACCGGAACTCACCGGACAATGGCACCTTTTTAGTTACACCCAGCGTCACTACCCCCTCCTACCCTGCGAATTTCGAGCCCCGGGACACCCCCGTTGCTTGGAACAAAGCGATAGAGTAAAATCTCCCCCCTGCGCTGCGCTGGTACGGCTCGCGGGAGAGCTCGTGGGTGATTCCCGTTTATATCATTAAGCAGAGGTTCAAACTCCAGTCCGAACACCACTGGCCACGAGATTTGGGCTCTGCTCTCACTGAGAATGTTTATTTATATAGCATATTTTATTTTAGATGAACTAGAAACAATGTTACATTAATAAAGTTTTATTTTGAAATGTAAGTCAATAACAATTGGCTGAAGCCAGAGCCAATGGTGAAAGTCTTTGCGCGAGGACACCCCGCCCCATTTTGGAGGTTCTGCCCACTTTTGGAGTTCACGTCCCATTTTGGAGATCTCCGGTCTGCAGCTAGACCTAATGAGTATGACGAGGCTGGACGCACGCGAGAAACCTGTGTCGACTCGCGCCTGGCTCCGCGTTAAAAACGAGTGTAAATTCAGTCTTAACTGCTTGCTAATTTCACTTGAATGAAATGAAACATTCAGCACATTTTCCACTTGCTTTTAAAATCCCAAATACTTCAAATGAATAATCAGCCTATGTAACATATGTAATATTTTAATAATTGACTTAAGAAATACAGTTTTTTTATTTATAAAAAATAAACAAATATTTTCTGTGAAAATTCAGTAATTAAGTTAATTCTGTAAAACTAGTTATACCATTATAATCTTGCCTGCTGAAAAAAAAAAAACAATAGAACCCCTCCCAAAACACAATAAAAAATGTAATGGATTTGAGGGTTATAATGGGAATTATAACAAAATTACAATCGCAATATCTGTCAAAAAAAATCGCAATTAGATATTTTCCCCAAATCGCACAGCCCTACAAACCTGTAAGTACGATTGATACGTTGTGTACATTTTCAATTGCGGCCCGCCCCCCTTGAAGGTCAAGTTAATATTTAATTATATTTTCTCTATAGCGACAGATCACAACAGACGTCATTTAAAGTTACATTTCCGATAGAACAGGTCTATACCTTGTTCTTTTATTAAACAAACTAAATAGCCATATGTTATTTATCTTATTTACACGAAGGCATGTCATTTCGGTCTCTACGTTTTGGTCACGCTCTCTGCATCGTGCACAGCGGAGTTCCGCCCGCGCATATACACACACACACACACATGTACGCGCACTCCCACTAGTTTGTAAATATTAAGCCGCAAAACGAATCATATTTAAATATGAATTCTGCGTGTCTCTGTGTTAATGAATGGTGCAGACGTGCGGTTTTGTTTACCACTCGTACTGAAGCGCTCGTGACGCTTCCGGTGATTTTAGCATCTGCAGTCTCACTAAATGAGGACATAAATACATGAACAACATCTCCAGAACTCACTTCTTGAGCATTTGACCATTTCATTTGAGTAAAACTATCCTCATATCATATACACACAGAAATGTAAAGGAAGGTATTGACGGCAGCCCGTCAAAATAAAAGTTTGGTTTAACTTGAAGGCGTTTGCAGAAATATATTACTATTGTTCAGTAGAATGTACGTAATAGGCCGTAATACTACTACAACTAAAATTATTAAAACCTTATATTTAAGGAATAATCGTACAATATTTCTTCAATATTTTAATTGTAATATTAAATGACCTTTATTTTCCAAAAAATATATATTTTTTTTTAATTTTCATTACTTAAAAGATAGATTAAATGAATGTTTTATGCCTTAAAAAATTTAAATACACAACAGAATTTCTGAGCAAAAAATCATAAGGCTATTGTAAGAATAAATGAAACTTGTTTTTATGCTTTTAAATAATTAGACATGCTAAAACAGAATTTGGTAACAATAAAACATAAGGTTGGGCCCTGAACATGTAATTTTTGTTAAACTTTTAATAAATTGAAGTTAAATTGTTTGTTTCATGATTGTAATTAATTAGACATGCTTTTTGATTAATAAAATTTAACCAAAAACCCACCATTATTGTTTTAGGTGCTTTGTCAATGGTAGCACTCGCTTACTTGCTCAAGGACTCCTCTCTGTGCCAATCACAGCAGGCTTGGCCAGCTGACCAATCAGAGCAGAGTAGGCTTATGGAAGGGAAAGGTTTGCTCCGAACTTGCTTGGAACAAACCGTTTAGAAATCATTGGCAAATGACTCTAATTTTCTGAGAATATACATTTAATAGTAATGTTTTCTAACCTTAGATGCATTTTAAACCTGTTTTAGGGGACTCCAACACAATTTTAGGACACTTTAAAATACCATATGACCTGCTCTTTAAGATGAACTAACCTAAACTCCAGTCATAACAATAAATAAACACTAACAATTCAAAACCAAAAAATAGATTGTTCTCTTAAAGGTTTTTTGCAAGAAAAACCAGCATGTCCACCATTTCTGGTTTTAAGCATGAACGGTGACATGTCACCACATTTCCCTCAGTACTAAACACTCTCTCTGAAGGTGAGCTGGTGGCAAGAATACAAAGATACTTTTGTACAACCCTGCTCATTCTTGGAAAATGTATATGATGGAGTCTCCACCATTTTAGAGGATCTTTCTCACTGTCAATGGATGGAGAAAGCAGGTAGCTGTTTAACTCCGAGGCTATGGCTTCAAGTTGCAGAGCTGCTGGCATGGCTGATGTCATTTTGAAGAAGCTTCCTAAAGACTTCGCTTTTTTTGCCTGGGGGAGGTAGATCGATGTCAGGATTCTCTCTGCTTGTGCTACTCACAGATTCAGATGTATCCTTTGACATACAGAACAGAAAAAGATTAAAAAGCCATAAAGTGTTTATCTTAAGAGATGAGTTTCATCCATTTTACATAAATTAACTCACCTTGTGCGAACTAATTTCCATATCAGACATGACCCTTGCCTTAAAGGGGTCATATGATGCGATTTTCCATTTTTCCTTTCTCTTTGGAGTGTTACAAGCTCTTGGTGCATAAAAAAGATCTGTAAAGTTGCAAAGACTAAAGTCTCAAATCCAAAGAGAGATTCTTTATAAAAGTTAAGAGTCAGCCGCACCTACCTAAAACTGCTCGTTCTAACACGCCCCCACATATCTACGTCACGATGTGGGAAGATTTGCATAACGCCGCCCAAATGTTCACGCAAAGAAAGAAGGCTAACTTTTATTCTCGCTGTAGTATTGTTGCCGCCGCCGCCATGTCGTGAAGACGCTGTGTGCTTCGTTGTGAAAGCGAAACTACTTTGTTTGGCCTTCCAAAAGAGGACGATATCGCTTAGTCATGCCTGGAGGTGATCCTTGCTGGTTGCTGAGGAAATACTTCAACTTCGCGCTGTCGATCACCAGATCGGCTTTCACCGTGGACAAAGCGGAGTCCAGCCTGGAGTCGTCACATGTGGTTGCAGCAGGCATCACAATATATGGTAAGGGGCGTAACATTTCCGTCACAAGCTTGAGGAATTCGGCCAATCACAACGCACTGGATAGCTGGCCAATCAGAGCACATCTCGCTTTTTCAGACCGATGAGCTTTGTAAAAATCGACGCGTTTCAGAAAGGCGGGGCATAGAGGAGAAACAATGTACAGTATGTGGAAAATAATGTGTTTTTTTAACCTTAAACCGCATAAACACATTTCATTACACCAAATACACAAAATAATGTTCTTTTTAGCAGCATCATATGACCCCTTTAATGTTTAGAAGTTTATCCACATCAGTGAAGCTGGTTTTGAATCTTGGATCCAAAAATGTTGCTATATCCAGAAGCTCTTGGGTAGTTTCATGCTCAATGTTTGTTGATGTAGTTAAGAATTTTGTATTTTATAGTCTTTGTCAGGTCCGTATCTTCATCCTCCACTCCAAGTATCTTTGTGTTCAACAGATGAAGAACTGGTTTCACGTAGGACACACTGATGTAGTTTTCACTGGAAAGGGCATTCGTTAACTCCTGAAATGGACCCAATGCCTTACTTACAGATTTTAGAACATCTGTGTTTTGCCATTGTGGCACTAGGTGTCTTGTTTTACGGTCAGCTGAAAGGACCTGAGACAATGCCCTCTGTTGCTCCAATACCCGGTCTATCATTTGTTGCATTGAGCCCCATCTAGTCAGGCATGATGTTATGAGGGCATGTTGGGGAAGCTGAAGTTCTTCCTGGGCTTCGGCTAACATAATTTTTATTTTTTATTTTCGAACTGTGGGAAAAATGTCCCACAATATTTTTGCACAAGCCATTGGCTCGGGAAATGCCAGGTTCATCCTTGATTGCCTTTTCTAAAAAAAATTATAATAATAATTGCAAAACATGATGAAAATGTGTTATATTGTAAGTATGCCATGCATTTAAATATAAAACAATTGGGTAACACTTTACAATAAGGTGCTATTTGTTAACAATTAGTTAAGGCATTAGCTAAAATGAACTAACAGTGAACAATACTAATACAGCGTTTATTAATGTTAGTTCATGTTAAGTTTAGCATTTACTAATACATTATTAAAATCAAACATGGTCACTGTTAACATTAATGCACCATTAACTAACATGAATAACTGTATTGACATGAACTAACATTAACAATAATTAATAAATGCTGAAAAGCTAAATTGTTCATTGTTGGCTAATGTTAGCTAATGCCAACTATTGTACAAGTTAAAATACTACAGTACATTAGTACAAAACATTATAATATATTTTTATATTAAACCTCTTTGCAAAATTAGTTTCTTAATAAAAATGGTCCTACAAAGTGTCCTAATATTCTTTATATGGATAATAAATATATAATGAATAATAAAATGTAACTTACCAATTGCCAAATGTAGTCTGGGTCCGAAGCACTGCAATCGTGTCCAGTTGTTCAAAGTGACAGTCTTCACTATATTAGATCCATTGTCTGTGGTGATAGACACGTGTTTCTTTTCACAAAGTCCCCATGATGCTAAAGCTTCTTTTAAACCTTGAGACATATTTTCTCCAGTGTGATCTTCTGGAAAGTATGCAGTTTGCAAGCATCGACTTCTGATTTCAAAGTTGTCATTAATATAATGGACCATTAAACTCATATACAGCTCCATCGTTCTGCTGGACCACATATCTGTGGTTGTGGCATAATATTTCACCTGCTTAAGTTCATATTCAACGCCCGCCTTATATTTCTCATACATTTCGGGAATAGCAACTCGTGTGAAATGAGTGCGAGATGGCAGCTGGTATCTTTTGTCGAGTGTTTGTATTAGTCTTCGGAAGCCGTCTTTACTGACGATGTACGCAGGCACCATGTCTTTGCATATATGATAGGTGATTGCGTCGGTAATTTCTTTGTGCGTTTTGATCCTTTCTCTTAAGGCGTGACGCTTGCAAATGCTTGAATGATGGATACTTGTTCAGTCAGTTCGGGCTGGCTTTGAGGTGTGCTTTTGTTAGTTTCGATGGACTTTGTCGACATGCATTGATCATACAGTTTTTTTTTATGGCGCTGTTTTAAGTGTTGGAACAGGTTTGTAGTATTGCACCGTTTTGTTGCAATTAATCATTTCACAGGTCTTGCAAATTACCTTGCTCTGTGACGCGTCTTCTCTCCTGAATCCAAAATACTCTCAAACGACTGATGTTGAATTTCTCTTTGGCACCAAATCATTTTTATTCTGACCTGCATCCATATTTTATGTTCTTTCCTCCCGTTTGCCTATTCTGATCTGCCGCTCCGCTTCATCATAATTTGCGCGATGCGCTGAGTGAACTCTGATTGGTTAACATCTTAAACATGCGCACAAGAACATAAATAAAATCACAGCCTTATGCGGTTTAGAAATGGCATGTTCTTAAATCGCGATTGTTTTGCGATTATTTGTACAGCCCTAGTGTGCATGTCAGAACAACACGTGAATGAATGTTTAACCGGCAAGGATTTAAACAAAGGACAATACTGCACGTGCGTGCAGCATTCAGCACCCCATCAGTTGCTGCAAATAATTTATTATTATTGTTATTATTATTTATTCAAATATTGTCTTATGTCTTATATAAAAGCACGTCCGGGAGTATGTTCATAGTTAATACACAAGACATCCTCAACAGAGCACGAGTCACCATGGAAACGTGCACTAAGGAAAAGTGCTGTTCTTTTTTTTGTTAAGTGGCTCTTTACATTCAGTTGCATATCATAGATATGTGTACGTAGATGCCTCATTAGTGACTGTTACTATGGGCAGCCATATGTAAGCCGTTCCCATATTCGAAGGGTCAACTTGATGTCATTTCACCATAGCAGTAAGAAGTTACCAGTGTTTCAAAACTTGTAATATCGAGTTAATACATTTAAAAACACAAACCAACACATTCTCACCTGTGAAAGGTTATCCCGTTTCTTCTGGAATTTAAATTCCGGTGGTTTTTACAAGCATCGGCTGTGCAGGATTGTGGCATCTTCAAATATACATTGATTATTATGGTGAATTATGTCAAGTTGACCGTTGCAAGATGGCGGACGCGTCTACGTGCTTGGCGCAGTAGCTGGGGCTTCTACCTATTCACATCTATGGTGCATATAGCCAGCTGATTGGTGATTGTGCAGTCATTTTTCATTATTTTTGTTTCAACTTTAATCACTGAGAATAAGAATTGTTTGTTTGATGCCAATTATTTAATAAAACATCAACTTTATTACCTTATGTATTACTTATAATAGTGCTTTATAATATATCATATAATATAGTGTTTCTCAACAGGGGCGTTCGGGGGGCTGGAAGCAATATTTTTGAAAGGGGAGCGCTGAGGTGTTCTTGGGGGGCGTTTGATTTAAAGCGAGTTTACACCAAAGATGTATGAGCTAAAACTTGCAAAAGAAAATGGTCTGGCACATCCTAACGCCGTCTCTACACTGGATGCATCAAAGCGCATTTTCTATTTCTTTGTCAACTTGTAGTTAGCATGAAATGCTTTTTCTTGTTTAGAAAAATTTATATGAATGCTTTTTGTTTGCTGTTTGGCTGCGGTTGGTTTGAATGCCAAATTTCTAAACAGCTTAGGCCAGAGATGGGCACTCAAGTTAGTGACTCGGACTCTAGTCGCACTCGAGTTGCATCTTTATAGACTTCAGACTCGAACTGAAATGACTCCAGACTTGACTCGAGGAAAAGGACTTGTGAATATTTTAAAAGCAACTCGAGTCTTTTATCCTTATATACTTATATAACTGATATTCAAAAGGCGGACTGCATCCGCACCCCAGCATCCATCCGAACCGCGTGCCGTAACGGCAGCACTATTTTAAGTGAGCAGCGCATCAAAACAGCGCAGCAGATCTCATAAGCGCTCCGGGTCGTTTATGGTAAATATCTTTCAGCGGTAAAAAAAAGTCATCTATTATTTTTATCTGAAGCCAAACGCGCCTTATTCAAGCCCTTCCAGCTCCGTGCGCTTTCTCTCTCTCCGGACGCATGCCGGCGCCAAGTTCAAGAGCTGCGGATGATGTGGTTATTTTAGCAACAACAAAAACACAAAATTATAGATTACTTTCACTAAAACAGCAGAAAAAAACAATGCTGCAAATATAGTTATTTTTCATATTATCTATTTATCTATCTATAACCTATGACTCTGATTGTTCAAACCAGATGTGACGAGACGTTTCTGATCTACATTTAGCATTATTAATCTGTATACTAAGAACATTAATATATAAAGCTCATACAATTAAAAGAGAGTGCATTTTAAAAGTTTAATATATACCTTTAAGAACATATTTGACCAGTGTTTGTTTGTTTTTGTTTTTTTTTCTCCTGACAAGGAAGCACACAAAGCCATCAGGATGGTGTCACCAAGAAGCACACAATTGTGAATAAATTATGTATTATCAGTGATAAACAGTGTTTTAACCTCCCATTTACGGCTTTTAAATCATTCACATTTATAAACAAAGCACCGTTGGAGTGATTTCAATTTATTTTCTTCTGTTTTCTACACCATTTCGGTCCATGATGCCATGACACAGTACGGCAAAGACCTTGTTCTCAAACTCCTGTGAACCCTGTTCACCGCCATTGTGCCTATTGTGTTCAAATTACAGTGTTAGATTTAATCTATGAGGAAAAATTTACTCGATTATTAAAATTTCGTTAACTTTTTTTTTTCTCCCCTGAGAAAAGAGACGATGACGGATAAGTCATGAACGATAAATGAGACTAAATGAACATGCAATATCGTTGACGAAAAAAGACGAGACTAAAATGTAGTTAAAAACAAAAACTTTACCAAAATCTTTTTTATTTTTGTTGAAAAAAGTGGATTCAAAACATTTCAGACTGCAGTACAAGACTCTATTAAGCGAGCAATCATGTTTGCGGTTACCAGATATCAAGAGCTCAAATCCCCCTATCAGAGCTTTACTGTTAAAAGGATACTCGTTCCTCCCGGCTTTTTGCTTTATGCAATCTGGCAACCATTCACGCACTCTCTCTGCGGAGGTGCCGTGATCTGAAAACACCGACTTATGGTACTGTACAAGTAAGCTGGAGTTCAGCGATCTCCATTTGAGGTTTTCTGTTTAAATGAAAGTGTCATTCAGCCAGTCTGTGTTCTGTAATGGATCTCGACTGTGTTGTTTGCGATAGTGGTTGCTGATTTTAACGTTACTTTCAATGTTTTTTTTTTTTTTTGCTGTTGTTTTAAAGGCACAATGTGTAATTTTTTGCCACTAGAGGGCACGTATTCAAAACAAAGAAACAAAGGCGTAGTTAGATGACTCCGTGACTGAGTGTGGAATCACGGGAGTTGTCATCTTCATCCCCACAGACGAAGCAATCCGACGAGACTCGGGCAGAAATCATGTTCATGGATAAGCTAATGTATTAAAGATTTATTAACGTCGTAGTATGAAGCAGAGTGAGGCGGAAAGCCGTCGAAGCAAAATGAAGCTGCTGACGAGGCAACCACGGCTCGAAGCACGGAGCGTTTTATTATGCCACAGTCGACCGCTTAAGCAGTGCGGTTTTATCATACTTTATTCATCTGAACGGTCTGTTATAATGCTACTCTGTGCGTTTGTCACCTGTCTAATAAAACGCATAACATTTTAAAGCGTCTTTGGTGTTTTTCCATGTTTTCTACAAAACAAAAGCGACGGAAAGCGAGGGGTTATGACGTCATTGGCAGGCCACACAATGACACTATAGACACGGTCCGTGTCACTAGTTAAAATTGCTTATTTCTCTGGATTTAAACATTCATTGAAACATTTGGGATAATGTAAGTACACAAGTCAGCAAAATATGTAAAACTGTTCTAGTGGTTTTTGGATATTTTAATCAAAAAAAAAATTACATATTGTGCCTTTAAAAAAAACTTATGCTATTTGGAATTATTGGAACTACTATTAGGAATTTCACTGTTATAATATTTGAGAGTAGGTTTTTGTTACGCCAGTTTTCATAACGTAGACAGGGCGAGTGTATATCTAAAGTCTTTGGTGTTTATTTAGCCTCTATTTGATATCCTGTGATAAATCTGTACACTAGATGAAGTAAAATAAACCATGCATACGAGTCGATATTAAATTGATTTGTGCTTATTGGTGTAAGAGCAACTTCTGATGAAATGTACAAATAAATTTCCCAAATGACGACAATCATTGCAATTAAAATTGAGCTATATACAGTGGGTACGGAAAGTATTCAGACCCCCTTAAATTTTTCACTCTTTGTTATATGGCAGCCATTTGCTAAAATCATTTAAGTAAATTTTTTTTCCTCAATGTACACACACAGCACCCCATATTGACAGAAAAACACAGAATTGTTGACAGTTTTGCAGATTTATTAAAAAAGAAAAACTGAAATATCACATGGTCCTAAGTATTCAGACCCTTTGCTCAGTATTTAGTAGAAGCACCCTTTTGATCTAATACAGCCATGAGTCTTTTTGGGAAAGATGCAACAAGTTTTTAACACCTGGATCTTCTGCCATTCCTCCTTGCAGATCCTCTTTAGTTCTGTCAGGTTGGATGGTAAACTTTGGTGGACAGCCATTTTTAGGTCTCTCCAGAGATGCTCAATTTGGTTTAAGTCAGGGCTCTGGCTGGGCATTCAAGAACAGTCACAGAGTTGTTGTGAAGCCACTCCTTCGTTATTTAGCTGTGTGCTTAGGGTCATTGTCTCATTGGAAGGTAAACCTTCGGCCCAGTCATACCAGGTCCTGAGCACTCTGGAGAAGGTTATTGTCCAGGATATCCCTGTACTTGGCCTGCATTCATCTTTCCTCGCAGTCGATTTGGCAACCAGGATCGGCGTCTGTCGCCTGTGGCATTGCTGAAGAACACCCGCACAGCATGATGCTGCCACCACCATGCTTCACTGTTGGGATTGTATTGGATAGGTGATGAGCAGTGCCTTGTTTTCTCCACACATTCCGCTTAGAATTAAGGTCAAAAAGTTATATCTTGGTCTCATCAGACCAGAGAATCTTATTTCTTACCGTCTTGGAGTCCTTCAGGTGTTTTTTAAACAAACTCCATGTGGGCTTTCATGTGTATTGCACTGAGGAGAGGCTTCCGTCAGGGCCACTCTGCCATAAAGCCCCGACAAATGGAGGGCTGCAGTGATGGTTGACTTAATACAACTTTCTCCCATCTCCCGACTGCATCTCTTGGAGCTCAGCCACAGTGATCTTTGGGTTCTTCCTCTTTGAGTTTACCTCTCTCACCAAGGCTCTTCTCCCCCCGATAGCTCAGTTTGGCCGGACGGCCAGCTCTAGGTAGGGTTCTGGTCGTCCCAAACGTCTTGCATTTAAGGATTATGGAGGCCACTGTGCTCTTTAGGAACCTTAAGTGCAGCAGAATTTTTTTTTGTAACCTTGGTCAGATCTGTGCCTTGCCACAATTCTGTCTCTGAACTCTTCAGGCAGTTCCTTTGACCTCAAGATTCTCATTTGCTCTGACATGCACTGTGAGCTGTAAGGTCTTTATAGACAGGTGTGTGGCTTTCCTAATCAAGTCAAATCAGTATAATCAAACACAACTGGACTCAAATGAAGGAGTAGAACCATCTCAAGGATTATCAGAAGAAATGGACAGCACCTGAGTTAAATTATATGATTGTCACAGCAAAGGGTCTGAATACTTATGACCATGTGATATTTCAGTTTTTTTTCTTTTTTAATAAATCTGCAAAAGTCAACAATTCTGTGTTATTTCTGTCAATATGGTGTGCTGTGTGTACATTAATGAGGAAAAAATGAAC
The DNA here is from genome assembly GCA_018155175.1 of Sinocyclocheilus anophthalmus. NCBI lineage: Eukaryota > Metazoa > Chordata > Actinopteri > Cypriniformes > Cyprinidae > Sinocyclocheilus > Sinocyclocheilus anophthalmus. Next base: position 61,955 of record JADLZN010002583.1, read on the forward strand.
TTAAATGATTTTAGCAATTGGCTGGGTCAATATAACAAAGAGTGAAAAATGTACGGGGGTCTGAATACTTTCCGTACCCAACTGTACATGCATACACGCACTATGCTATCTGATCTATCTGTCTGTCTAGGCTCAGTAAGATGAAAATATGACGAAAATGTGTAAGTTTCCACTGACTAAAACTAGACTAAAATGCTCAGACTTTGTTGACTAAAACTTGACTAAAACTAAAACGGGACAAGTTGACTAAATATGATAAAAGCTAAAAGTTACATTTGACACAGGACTAAGACTAATGGTGTGTTCACACCTAACGTGAAGCAAATATGCTCATCACGTTACTTGCGGGATGTTTTTTGCATCACTCGTGTGAATAAAAACGTTGCGATCAACCATGGTGGAAATTACTACAATTGCTGCTTTATACCCATTTTTGTGGTAGCCCCAAATACGCCGGAAAGCCAAATGCCAACGTGGCTGAGTTCAGGGTGCACAAAACTGTGAATTTCACAGTCTTGTCAAGGAACTGCACCTGGATGACAACCACCTCCAGCGCTGATTGGCTTACGTGACAATGTGTCATGCGAATTTTCGGCTAGAGTTGAAAATGTTCAACTTGTGTGGAAGACTTGAGGCGAATATAGCACGTTTGCGTCAAACGCATCACACATTTCCTCGATTCCTGTCATTTGCATAGCCCGGCGCGAATTCGCCTCTATTTGCTTCTTTGCATTGACTTTGTATGTAATCTACTCCCTTAGCAGCAGAATAATTAAATTCGGCAATTTTTGGTGTGAAACACGATCCTAAGACTAAAATAAAATAGCTGACAAAATTAACACTACACTGGACCACAAGATTAGTGTTGAAAATGGGCTGTAAATTAACAGCATTTGCTTACTGTGCTGATTCAGGGTGGGGCACAAAACAGAGGAACAAATGGGATTCACTAGTCTTTTCACTAGAACTGCACCTGTATGACCAGCCACCTCCATCGCTGATTGGCTTACATGACAATGTGTCATGCGAATTGTTTCGGGGCTCGAGGGTTGAAAATTTTCAACAAACTTGTGTGCAAAGAGACTGTTGAGGCGAATAGAGCACGTTCGCTACTTTCAGTCCAACGGCATCGCACATTTCACTGTCATTTGCATATGGCGTGCGCGAATATCGCCTCTATTTGCTTCTTTGCATTGACTTTGTATGTAATCTACTCACGCGAATAATTAAATTCGCTTTTGGTGTGAACACACCATAAGACTAAATTAAAAATAGCTGACAAAATTAACACTACACTGGACCACAAGATTAGTGTTGAAAATGGGCTGTAAATTAACAGCATTTGCTTACTGTGCAGAATATTGTCCATAATGCATTTTTTTTTACAGTACATCACTTTAAATGGAAAACAGTATGTTACTGTCAGAATTTGGCAGTTTTTACAGCAATTTTTTACAGCGTAGACTTTGGTGAGCCTCAGAGAATGTTTATAATATATTACCATTCAAAAGTTTGGGGACTGTAAGAGTTTTTAGTGCATGTTTAATGGTAAAATATATTTTTCTGTAGTAATAAAATTATTTGTCTTGATTGTATTGTAACACCCCTATTTGATTTATATAGCTGTATTTAATGGTACTAATCTTGTCATTGAAGTGATTGAGTCTTTTGACTGATGTGAAATTCACCTTAATGAATATGTTTAGGCTGGAGGACTTTGATGCAGAAGAGGAGGATGAAGAGGCTCTGATTGAGCAGCGACGACAACAGCGACTTGCTATTGTGCAGGTAACACAATATAGCAAATTCTTCTGAAAGACTGTAACTTAGCTCCTTTTCAGAGAACATGATCAGATTATACATCCATAAAACTCTGTTCTGTTTTGATATAGAAATATAAAGCTGTAAATGAGGACAGTAATATGGGCTCCATGGCGTCAGAGCCGAGCAGTCCTCAGAGCAGCACCCGCAGTCGTTCACCTTCCCCTGATGACATCCTGGAACGGGTAGCAGCCGATGTGAAGGAATACGAGCGGGAGAATGTAAACACTTTTGAGGCCAACATCAAGGCCAAGCACAACCTCATCGCTCAGGAGAAAGAAGGTATTGTACTCTGACTGGGTTTGGTTATTACAGTTGGGTTTTAGCAGGGTTCTTGCTTGAGCAGTTTTCAAAAATGTGGGGCAATTTTAACGTGTTACAACTGGATGGTCTTTTTCCTATGAAGACACATCAAACAATTTGTAAGCTATTGATTGATTGTAAGCTCTTTATTGTCTTTTATGCAGGAGCCAACCTAAAGAAGCCCTCAGCACCTGACATGTTCACTGAGTCAGATGACATGTTTGCTGCAGATTTTGATGTAAGCTTATTTGGCCTTTCTGCAGCTTTAAGATTAAACCAGTTGTTTACTTTGAGATATTTGACTGCTTTGTCACTCCCATTACAGAGTGCCAGACTGAGGGCTGCGGGCATTGGTAAAGATTTTAAGGAGAACCCCAATCTCAGGGACAACTGGACTGATGCAGAAGGATACTACCGTAAGTCTTATTTTATTCCAAACTCTTGCTTCTTTCCTAAAGGCAGTGCATTTTAGATGCAAGAATGAACTATTAAAAACATCTCTTTTTAGGTGTGAACATCGGTGAGATACTGGACAAACGGTATGATGTGTATGGGTACACTGGACAGGGTGTGTTCAGTAATGTGGTCAGAGCTAGGGATACTGCCCGGGCTGGCCAGGAGGTGGCAGTCAAGATCATCCGTAACAATGAGCTAATGTAAGTACTCCTCTAAACAGTGGCTGTCACTGTGACTTTGCCTTTGTGCTCTTTTATATTTTACCCAAATATTAGAAGGTTTCCACCATATCTATTTTCTCGTAGTCATGGCTGGGAAAGCCATTTTCATTCAATGGTTTTGTTTGCTGTGTCTGCAGGCAGAAGACTGGACTGAAGGAGCTTGAGTTTCTAAAGAAGCTGAATGACGCAGATCCTGATGATAAATTTCACTGTTTGCGGCTCTTCAGACACTTTTACCACAAACAACATCTCTGTTTGGTGTTTGAGCCTCTCAGGTATTTTATGCCTGTGGTTTGTGTGTGCATGTGTGTGAGAAAATTGGTAAAGATACATTATATATTTTGGCTGATACCAATGCACAGATTTGCTGGAGCCAATGACATTAATTATTTAATAATTCTCAGCTGTTTTCACCATGTTTGTCTCTCTCAGTATGAACCTGCGCGAAGTACTGAAAAAGTATGGTAAAGATGTGGGGCTGCACATCAAGGCAGTTCGTTCCTACAGTCAGCAGCTCTTTCTGGCCCTCAAACTACTGAAACGCTGCAACATCCTCCATGCTGACATCAAACCAGACAACATATTGGTGAGCATCATCTATATGGCTGCTGACTCAAGAGATTTTATTCATTCATTCATTCACTCACTCTGTCTGCAGGTGAATGAATCAAAGACCATTCTTAAACTCTGTGATTTCGGCTCTGCGTCTCATGTCGCTGACAATGAAATCACTCCGTACCTAGTCAGTAGATTCTACAGGGCACCTGAAATCGGTAAGTTGCATTGTAGTTGTGTGATTGGCAGGCTTGCTTACATTCATATTAATATATTTTAGTTTTCACAGATTGTGTTCCCACCCACAACCACAGCAGAACTTGTGAACCAATTATGCATGGGCCTAGTAATTGGATTTAACTTTCTCTTCCTTCCCAGTCATTGGTAAACCGTATGATTATGCCATTGATATGTGGTCAGTCGGCTGTACCCTGTATGAGCTATACACTGGGAAGATCCTGTTCCCTGGCTCTTCCAACAACCACATGCTGAAGCTGGCCATGGATCTGAAGGGCAAGATGCCCAACAAGGTACTGAACCAGAGTGTTCAGCTTTTCTTTTTTCTTTTTTTTTTTAGCTTACATGTAAAAGATAAAGTAATTTACAATTAAGAATAGTTTTTAAATTGTTACTCATTTTATGGCATTTAAGTCTTATGTATAGATTCTTACATGGTGTTTTTTTGTTGTTTTGTTTTTTATTGTTGTGTAGATGATCCGGAAAGGCCTGTTTAAAGACCAACATTTTGACCAGAACTTAAACTTCCTGTATATAGAGGTAGACAAAGTGACTGAAAGGGTACGTTCCAGTTCATGTGTTGGTTTCCACTTTCATGTGTTGGTTTTCTAATTGACTTCAATGCCCATTTCACACAACTATGATAACGGCACACATCTGCTTTATATGGCAAGCCGTTTTTACTTTTATTCATTCTCAGGATATGAATTCTTGATTATCAACAATTCAAGTTTTTCTAGTTAAAATGTTAATTCTTGATATTAGGAATTAGATTTCTACTAGTAACAATTGTTATTTTTGATATCAGCAATTACATTTCCACTAGTAACAATGTTAATTCTTGGCTTTTGCATTGTTCTATCAGCAATTCAATTTTCACTAGTTAAAATGCTAATTCCTGATATCAGGAATTACATTTCAAGTAGTAAAAACTATAATTCTTGATATCTGTAATTGTATTTCCCTAGTAAAATGTCACCATAGGCTGCCATTCAAAATCAATTGTTGATATGTGAAATTTGAATTTCAACTAGTAAGAAATAAATTTGTGATATCAGAAATACAATTCTTACTAGTAAAAACCTTTATTTTTTATATCAGTAATCACATGGTTACTAGTAAGGATGTTTCTTCTTGATATCAACAATTTAATTCTTGATATCAACAATTTAATTCTTGATATCAAATATTTAACTGCCACTAGTGACAATGTTCATTTCTGATATCTGAACATGTATTTCTGATATAAAAAAATTGGGAGGGTAATTTCTGATATCTAAAATGACTTTTGTTACTAGTAACAATCACATTCATGATATCAGAAATGAACATCGTCACTTGTGACAGTTAAATTGTTGATATCAAGAATTAAATTGTTGATATCAAGAATAGACGTCTGTACTAGTAACCATGTGATTACTGATATCAAAAATAAAGGTTTTTGCTAGTAAGAATTGTGTTTCTGATATGTGAAATTGGAATTTCAACTATTAAGAAATCAATTCTTGATATCAACAATTGATTTTGAATGCCAGCCTATGGTGACATTTAACTAGTGAAAATACAATTACGGATATCAAGAATTATAGTTTTTACTAGTTGAAATGTAATTCCTGATATCAAGAATTAGCATTTTAACTAGTGAAAATTGAATTGTTGATAGCAAGAATTAAAATTGTTACTAGTGCATGTAATGGCAGATAATCAAAAATAGGGCAATTTTACTAGTAGAAATTTAATTGCTGATATCAAGAATTCATATCCAGTGAAGGAATAAAAGTCTCACACAGAAACTCCACATATGCATCACAGAAGTAATAGAATACATGACGCGTATAACAGGAGAATCTCTTAATTCATAAAAAGGCATCCAGCTCTTGCTGTAGGTGAATTAAAATGGAAACGTTTTGAATGATGAAACATGAAGACAAAAAACACTCGACTGCAACAATGTATAGTTTATCTGTGGTGTTCAAGCCATCTTGGGTATTTACATAATAAAATATATTTTAAATCAATGCTAATCGGCATAGCCTTTATTACAATATAGAATAGATTATCTGCCTCATTCTGTGATAAGAAGACACATCAGATCACAAAAGTCATTTCAAACATTCAACTGATTTTGTGAAGTGAACATGTTATGTTTTTTTTGTTAGTTTTTTTGTTGGACAGCAGGTTTAGAAACGCTTCTCATTGCAAGTCATTACAAGGGAGGATGAGCAGTTGTGTTGCTTTTTCAAATGCACATTATAAACGGAGAGGCGTTTCCTGATCTCAGAGCGTGAACTCACGGGCACACCAACAGAGCAAATTCGGAAAGAAATAAAATGCATGGAAATTATTTAAACCCAAAATAGAAAAATAAAACAATTCACACAAGCGCGTATTGAACCGTGGATGTCATACCGAACGGTTCAATATTATATATGCGAATTGTGACAATCCTAGTTTGCTTCCTGTTTCATGCCTTCACCTTCTCTCCGCTCGTCTCCTCTCAAATTCTTTTAACTTTCAGAGAAGGTAACTGTGATGAGCACTCATTAACCCGCCAACCCCACTAAAGACCTGCTTGCGGACATGATCGGAGGTCAGAGGTTACCGGAGGATCAGAGAAAGAAGGTCATGCAACTTAAAGATCTATTGGACGGTACTCTGATGCTGGACCCAGCTAAACGCATCAGCATCAACCAAGCCCTTCAGCACCCTTTCATTCAGGAGAAGATGTGATACTTTCACATCAGACCTCTGACTGTCCACTGTTCCAGGACTGAGCCAATAGACTCAAGCTCAGAATGTTCGGAATCGTCACAAGACTTTGAATTTTCTATTTTTATTCATGTTTTTCTAGTGATTTTTGTTTTACCCAGTCATTTTTGATTCAAATCTCTCAGAATGATCTTGTTTTTATTGTACATATGCACACATTGTCATTCACTTGAGAGAAAGGCATGTTTCGCAGTTATCCGACTTTGTCTTATTTAACTTCAGAAGTGACCGAAATGTGCAGAATGCAGCATTTACAAGGTTAGTTGAGTTGTTCAGATGTTAAAGGTAAGAAATGGCTGGGCAAGCAAATCAGAGGGGTATCTTAAGAGACAAATTGTTTTTGGGATTCTCCAATTATGATGCAAATGTGCCCTTTTTGGTGACTGTTTAAACCAGTGGCTTCAATTTGTTTTTTTTTGTCTAATCAATGAGTGCACCTCTTTTGCTTGTTAGTAACTTCATACAGTCTCCTTCCTGTTGAAAACAATACGCAATAGACCATCATGTACAGCTGTTAAAATGATTGGTTTTGCCATATTGGTACATTCACCTCAAACGGTACTGGAGATCACACTAGAAACCTTCTTGTCCCATTTTATTTGTCCCACCTTACAAGCCTGTCCTATTAAGAGGTTGGTTTTAGAAACGATTAAATTTACATGGGACTTTAAGGTGTTAAATCTTAGTAAGTGAATGATGGCAAATTGTCACTTTTCAACTGCTAAATTAATTTAGTTTCCAAAAACTCCAAAGCTTTTGTTTTAATTTGAAAAATCTATTTTTTGGGTCATTACTTTGAGTCTCTATTGGTTTGTATTAGCCACTTATTATTGCTAGTTGTCTCTGAAGTTTGAATTGGGCACCACATTATGATCCAATTTCAGTGTACCGGGCCTGTTAGAGATGATGCTTGTATTTCAATTCCCCAATGTTAAGGTTTTCTGATAGGAAGTGCCTCCCTCTTTGCCTGAATTGAACCATAACAGAAAGTCTCCACAGATATGCCCTGACAGACACACAATCAATTATTTTAGTGTAAATAATTCAGTTTTCGCAGCGTAAAACATTTTTTCTTTCTAACTTGAAGATTTTTTTTTTTTGAAAATAATAAACTTGAAAGAATTGATTGTGAAGGAAAATGAAAAGGCTACTTGAGTGTTATCTTTTTACTAATAAAATGTTTAAATTTTCTGATGTATCAAGGTATTTTAACCGTTATGTAACCTATTTTAAGTCAACTGCAGTTGTTACATAATCGGTGGCATCTGAGACATGCTGAGGCCTCTTCTGTTTTGACTCCCTGATGCGACATTTAAGCATTAATTTGGAGACATCCAGGTGGAATGTCTAGACATAGGTGGACACCTGTAAAAATGTCTGCCTCCTACGTTCACACTTCCTGATTCACCCACCTCACTCACATGGTTTCATATGGTCAAGCTGACAAATACCGATTAAGGTAGTAAAACAATCTACTTCGAGTTGAAATACTATTGATAATGTAGATTTTATTGTAGTTATTATAAAATCTTAAAGATCTTGAAATTTTAAGTAGCAAAATTTTTTGATTGTGACATCCAATATCGAAAAATGTAGAGTGGGTTCTATCCACTGGTTGATTGGATTTTGAGATGTGGGCTTCGCACTCAAAAATGAATGCAAGCTTGTAGTCGATTGTGGAGGGATGCAGTTTTAAGGTGCAATGTGTAATATTTTTGAGAATCTGTTTACAGAAATGCAATGTAACATACAAAACTGTTTTCAGTGGTGTATAAATGCCTTACAAGATTCACTGTTACGTTTTAATTACCTTAGAATAAGCCATTGCTATCTATATACACTGCGGGTCCCCCTCCATAGTTAAGTCCGCCATTTTGCGCCGCCATGTTTCTACAGTAGCCCTAAAAGGACAAACTGCTCTACACAGCGCGTTTCGTCACTTTGTTGTTTTTTTTTTCTTCTGACATTTCGGCCGCTCGACGAGTGGATATGTAGAAAAACTGAGCCCATACAGTATCTGTGACTGGACAAACAACCCAGCGGAATGGCCAGAGGTGTCGTTTCCCGACATTTTTTGTTACCTGATTGAGTCTCCAGGTAAGAGACAGCTAACTGCAAGCCTATACGTGACGGCTTGTGAATTTCAGAACGTGAAACACGGATTTGTGAAACATGGATTTTTTGCACAATACGCAAGCATGAAACACTTCTGTACACAGAAGTGCGCTGGTTATTGCGTGGAAAGGTCTTGACAATAATTTTTGAGCTCGGATATGAAGTTGAGGAATTTTTTTTTATAACCCATTTCACTTGTTTTCATTCTTGCAAGATGACGTCTGGCTTCAGAAGCTGGCATATCTGGCAGACATATTTTCTACGCTTAATTTAAGTCTGCAGGGCCTTAGTACTACTATTTTTAACAACCAGGACAAAGTTGAAGCGCTTATTAAAAAAGATAGTCTTCTGGGCTAACTGGATAAATACAAACGCCACCGAGTGCTTTTCTCTGCTGTCGAATTTTTAAGTAATTACGCCAAAGACCTCATAATTGAACATCTCAACCAGCTCAGCCAAAATCTGCGGACTTCCCTATTATGGACCAGTCTCAGACATGGATTCAGAATCCTTTTGATGTCACTCCTCCAATCCCACATCTCTCATTTTAAGAGCAAGAGCAATTACTGGAGTTATCGTATCCACTGGTGGATTTCTGGGATTCAGCAATGGTGGAGTATCCAGGATTGGCAAAGCAGGCACTGAAAGTATTGATGCCCTTTGCAACCACGTACTTATGCGAGGCAGGCTTTTCTGCATTGACATTGTTGAAAACCAAACATTGGCAAAGCCTATATGCTGAGAATGATTTGAGAGTAAAACTGTCAACAAAAATTTTGATGATCTGTGTGCAAACATGCAGGCCCATCCATCTCACTAAAAAAGGTAGGAAGCAATATTTTTTTTATTTATACTGAAATGTTGATGTTTTCATAATAACAGAAAATATTTGTACTTAGTTTTATGGAGTAAAGTGGTCATATGATGTGATTTCAAGTTTTTTTCTTTGGAGTGTTACAAGCTCTTGGCATAAAGAAGATCTGTAAAGTTGCAAAGACTCAAGTCTCAAATCCAAAGAGATATTCTTTATAAGTTAAGAGTCAACCACACCTACCTAAAACGTCTCTTTCTAACACGCCCCCACATATCTACTCACTATGTGGGAAGATTTGCATAACGCCCCCAAATGTTCACGCAAAGAAAGAATAACTTTTATTCTCGCTGTAGTATTGTTGTTGCCGCCGCCGTGTCGTGAAGATGCTGTGTGCTTCGTTGTGAAAGCGAAACTACTTTGTTTGGTCTTCCAAAAGAGGATGATATCCGCTACATCATGCCTAGAGCTGATCTGTGCTGGTCGCTGAGGAAATACATCAAATTTCACCGTGGACAAAGCGGAGTCCAGCCCGCCGCCTCAGCTCACTCTATCCCGGCCTCAGCTCACGCTAAGCCAGGGCTTCGGCTCACGCTAGGCCGTTGTGTTTTTCATTGTGCTAAGTGAAACTACGTTGTTTGGTCTTCCAAAAGAGGACATGACAAGAAATCAGTGGTTAAGTTGTATTTAAAAAACTGTTCCAGAACACTTCAACCCAAATATCCAGATGTGTGGCCGCGCCTTTTTGGAGGTGGACTTGTGTGGTTTAACTGACCTGGGAGAGTAATGGTGTAGACTACAATGCCGGTTGTTCTGACTCACAGACTGTAACTACGTTTTCATTTAAAGGATTTGCCAATAATGATTCAAACACGAGTTTTGGGCAGCGTAGAGTAGCGCTTGTTGTTTGTAATTTCACCGATCACAAATGCAGACATAGTTTTATATTTACGTGGCGCGATGCAACGCAACACAACGCGTAAAAAGACAGTATAGTCATTATAATCAGTAATTATGTCCCCACTGGATGCAAATGCCTCGTTTGTAATGGGTTTTAATATTTTCGTCTCATCGCTCCGGCCGGACACGGCATCACAGTATGTGAGGGGCGTAACATTTCAGTCTCACGCTTGAGGTATTCGGCCAATCAAACGCACTGGATAGCTGGCCAATCAAACACCTCGCTTTTCAGAACGATGAGCATTGTAAAAATCGACGCGTTTCAAAATGCGGGGCATAGAGGAGAAACAACAATAATGTACTGTATGTGGAAAATAATGTTTTTTTTACTTTAAACCGCATAACCACATTTCATTACACCAAATACACAAAATACTGTTCTTTTTAGCAGCGTCATATGACCCCTTTAAAAAAATGTGGAGTTTAATCAGAGTAAGGTGGTGGGGGTGCTTGACATGTGTCAAACACTAGAAAGGGGTGCACACAGAAAAAAGTTTGGGAACCACTGGCCTCATCATTTCACCATACCTGCAGTTACACATAAAAAAGACAAACTACAAGTATCCCTCACGAAAATTAACCTTGGTTTTTACTGCAAAAACTAAACGTAAACCATAGTTATATAGGCCTAGTTAGAACAGGGTTAACCAAAAAAAATGAAATCAATACTTTTAGCGTTTATAATTATGTACATGTACATCACAAGATATTTAGGGAGCGACATGTATTTTGTGAAGCCTGTAGGTGGTTACAATAACCCCATCAGTCCTGGGTTGCGAGTGCAGGGGACGGGACTCGCAGTGGAAATCCTGCCCTATGGCCCTTGTCTAAAATTTTAGATAAACATGTATGTCGGCTCAAGTGCGTGTGCGTTTCCGTGCCAAAAAAGGTTATCTCGTGTGTAGAATTCAAGGCGGCTGTGTGTTGCCAGCCACAGGGCAGCACCCTGCACAGAAAATCTTGCACTTTTGGGTAACTTTGACAAATCGACTTTGCGTTGCTTTGACGTTCGCTGTAGCACTTGTTCTATAGTGCTCGTTCAATACTATAGCGAAGTTGACTACTCATTGAGATCGATTATCAAAACTAGACAGGTGTAGGTTCAAGGGCAGGCTTTTAGATGGTTTAGATCCTACCTGTCCGAACGCTACCACATTGTTCATTTAAATGGAGAGTCATCTCAAATATCACCAGTAAAATACGGAGTGCCACAAGGATCTATCCTAGGTCCTCTGCTATTTTCAATATACATGTTGCCCCTTGTTAATCTTATTAGAAAATACGGGATTAGTTTCCATTGTTATGCTGATGATACTCAACTATATTTTTCAGCAAGACCAGATGAAACTTCTAATTTATCTAAGCTAACGGAGTGTGTTAAAAATTTAAAAGATTGTATGACCCATAATTTTCTCCTATTAAATTCGGATAAGACAGAGATATACTTTGGACCAAAGACAGGCACACCGGGGACTCTCGTGATTACAACTTGGCCCATACTAGACGGGACATGTACTGCTAACTCTCCTCGCAGTCACAAACTCGGGGTTATATGTTAGATTGCAACTTTCCTTTTGAAACATCTTTCCCAGCTGTTTACCAAAACAGCATGCTTCCATCCTTAAAACACTTGTCCAAGTTACGAAACCTGATCCCTGTTTTCTGTTCAGAAAGCTTTTCATTGCATGTCATTACCTCTATACTTGGACCTATTTGTAATGCACTGCTCAGGTTGGGTTGTGCCCTGCATTGCTTCAATTAAGACACAGCTACAGCGGGTATTCAACATATTCAACGCGACTAGATTCCCTTACGCCGGTCCCAGAAAACTTTATGATCCCCTTTACCACCACTTTAGTACAGTCTCCTTGCCTGTGTGCTACCTATTTTCAAATTCCATATCATAAACAATATATATATGTACCTTTGCCGTATAAGCCCTTAATGGTTAGCTCCTGCCTACCTACCTATCTTTACCACTCTACAATCCATCACGGTCCCTAAGGTCGCAAAATTCTGGACTTTTGGTAGTACCTAGGATAGCAAGTCCACTAAAGGAGGTAGAGCTTTTTCCTATTTGGCTCCCAAACTCTGGAATAGACTTCCTGATAAAGTTCGGGGTTCAGACACACTCTCTCTTATAAATCTAGATTAAAGCCACATCTCTTTAGCCAAGCATTCACAAAGCATCTCATAATCTTGTACGTCAGTTATATCTGATCAAATGCACATTATTATTCTTTAGTTTGGGTTAAACAAATCAATTTGCTTGGGTTGAACAGCAGCTACTCTAATTTCTCTCTATTGTTTCTGTTTTTTGCCTAGGATTTACACAAGCTTTATTCTGGATCCAGAACACCTGAGAAGAGAAAATGCCAACCCCTCAGAGGACCTCAGATGATGCAACCCTGAAACAACATACAGACTACCACATTTTGCTATAAGTTTGATTGCATCATACAATAATTGCTGTTAATATTGTTCATCGTCTGTTTTATTATGTCTTATATTGATTTTTCCGTACTGCTGGTTCGTCTGGTCAGAGGAGAACTGGCCCCCTGACTGAGCCTGGTTTCTCCCAAGGTTTTTTCTCCATTCTGTCACCGATGGAGTTTTGGTTCCTTGCCGCTGTCGCCTCTGGCTTGCTTAGTTGGGGACACTTAATTCCAGCGATATCGTTGACATGATTGCAAAGATATTATTTATACTGAGCTGGATGTTGACATCACTGAATTCAATGATGAACTTTCTTTAACTGAAAAATTTGTTTACTATTGTCATTATGCATTATTGACGTACTATTTTAATGCTGTTCAGTTGCTTTGACACAACCTGTATTGTTAAAAGATCTATATAAATAAAGGTGACTTGACTTGACGACTGTAATGACAGCTCATGGCAGGGTAAGTGGTGTAGCCTATCTGGAGTGCAAATGAATATTAAGCTTGATATGTTTCATACTTTGTATTTCCATAACTACTTTCCCTTGCCGGCGTTCTCCATAACAATTAGTGCTAACTTAAAAATTATGCTACCAGCACTGTATTTATCCTACTGTAAGGGTGGGTTTAGGGTTGGGGTAGGTGTACATGTTAATAAAGCCTCACACATTATTAATATCATGCTGGAAGCAAAATCTGATAGGTAGCACTTTTCGCTATTGAATTATGCTACCATCTGTTTTAATGTGAGGTAGCAAAATCTGACAGGGTTGCACAAACCCTCTGTTTATTGGGCAGTATATAAAACTTCAGATTGGGGTTTTTTTTATTTAATTTTTTATTAGAGGTGCAGAATGCCACACAGCAACTTTTCGGCATTTCACCAAGCAAAAATCAATTGAAATCATCACAAAAAGTAAAGGTCAAGCACCTAACAAGGTCTATGTGCGTTAATTCGAATGGTTTGTTTTCCACCATGGCATAAACACATATGACATTTTTGTGGGCACTCCCACCCAGGTAGCCAAAACGGTTTGGCCCAGATCTGGCCTAATGGCCTAAAAAAAAAAAAAGATCCCAGCTGCGGTTGCCAGACTCGGCATGGACATGGGATGAATGACATCCCTGAATCGGCCCAAATACACTGGCCCGAGTCCGGCTGCCAAAACTGCCGGCATTGGGCCACAATCACACCAACCAAAATGGTAAACTAGCCAGTACTGGCCCGAGTCTGGGTACTAAAACAGAGTCAACACCACCGGCATTGGGCCACAATCACAACGACGAGAAATTAAAGACTTAGCCAGTACTGGCCCAAGTATGGGTACTGAAACTGGGCCAACACCAACAGCATTGGGCCACAATCACACCGACGACAAATGAAACACTTAGCCAGTACTGGCCCGAGTCTGGGTACTGAAACTGAGCCAACACCACCAGCATTGGGCCACAATCCCACCAACCAAAATAGTACATGCTCAGCTTCAGTATGTCACAGTACTGTTTGCGGGCTTTCTTGTGCATCATCTTTAGAAGAGGCTTCCTTCTAGGATGACAGCCATGCAGACCAATTTGATGGAGTGTGCGTCATATGGTCTGAGCACTGACAGGCTGACTCCCACCCCTTCAACCTCTGCAGCAATCATAAGTCTATTTCCCAAACATGACAGCCATATCACCCTGCAGCCCAAGACTGGTTGCCCACTGAAGCTAAGCAGGGTTGAGCCTGGTCAGTACCTGGATGGGAGACCTCCTGGGAACGCTGTGTTGCTGCTGGAAGAGGTGCTAGTGAGGACAGCAGGGGTTGCTCACCCTGTGGTCTGTGTGGGTCCTAACACCCCAGTATAGTGACGGGGACACTATACTGTCAAAAAGCACCGTCCTTCGGATGAGACGTTAAACCGAGGTCCTGACTCTCAGTGGTCATTAAAAATCCCATGGCACTTCTCGTAAAGAGTAGGGGTGTAACCCCGGTGTCCTGGCCAAATTGCCCCCCTGGCCTTTGTCAATCATGGCCTCCTAATAATCCCCAACCACTTGATTGGCTCTATGACTCTCTCTCCTCTCCACCTGTAGCTGGTGTGTGGTGAGCGCACTGGCGCTGTTGTCCTGTGGCTGCCGTCGCATCATCCAAGTGGATGCTGCACACTGGTGGTGGTTGAGGAGAGACCCCCCTATATGATTGTAAAGCGCTTTGGGTGTACAACAATACACAATAAAGTGCTATATAAATGCATCATTAATTCATTCATTCAACACAACCTCTGGATATGATGCTGAGCACGTGCACTCAACTTTGGTCGACCATGGCGAGGCCTGTTCTGAGTGGAACCTGTCCTGTTAAACCGCTGTATGTCTTGGCCACCGTGCTGCAGCTCAGTTCAGGGTTTTGGCAATCTTCTTATAGCCTACGCCATCTTTATGTTGAGCAACAATTCTTTTTTTTCAGATCCTCAGAGAGTTCTTTGCTATGAGGTGCCATGTTGAACTTCCAGTGACCATTATGAGAGAGTGAGAGCGATAACACCAAATTTAACACACCTGCTCCCCATTCACACCTGAGACCTTGTAACACTAATGAGTCACATGATATTACATTACATTATATAGAGTCACACTAATTGCACCATTCTCTATGGTTATAGTAATATGTTAATATAAATCATGTTAAGCATTTTTCCCCCAGTCGGAACGGCCGGCCACCTGGTCCCGAGATGAGCCGACCGAACCGTTCAGTCAAAATCAAGCACGCTAACAGAGAGATTGCTACACGAGCTGATTTTCAGTAAAAGCTAGATAATGGACCGTAAAAAGGAAAGGTGGTGCAGAAAAACTTGAAAAAAAGGGGCTTAGGTCCGACGCTGCTAAATGCTTAAAATTAACCAAACTCTTTTCAAAAGTTTTAAATTACTTACTTTAAATAACTTAAGTGTTAATGAGCCTGTTACTGAATTGCATCAGCAGATAAAGTGGGGTAAAAACTGATGTAGGCTACTTGCAATGTAGTCTAACACATCAAAAACCTATAGCAATAGCCATAGTACTATAGACATTTGTAGTGAACTTTACTTTGATTATGTAGATAGTCATATATTAAAATAAAACATTGAGCATGCATACAGTACATAAGTTTACAGTATGCAATTAATCCTTAGGTAGGGTGGACTGCAGAGTCAAGTGTTATGGAGGTAGGAAGACACAATGAGAGAGACACCCTGATACAGATGCTGCCAGTTTCTTAAACAAACTAAATAAAACTAAAAGTAAAAATAAATAATTTGTAAAACAAGATGTCAAGCCTATTTCCGAGTATAGAATATAGGTTTGGAGCATTAAAGTTTAGACCATTTCAGACCATTTAGCAAATGGAATGCATATACCTCACAACAAAACCTTACAGCTTTAAAGTATATACATATACTTACGTAAGTATCTACACATACAGTGGGGAAAAAAAGTATTTAGTCAGCCACCAATTGTGCAAGTTCTCCCACTTAAAAAGATGAGAGAGGCCTGTAATTTTCGTCATAGGTATACCTCAACTATGAGAGAAAAATGAGAAAAAAAATCCAGAAAAACACATTGTAGGATTTTTAAAGAATTTATTTGCAAATTATGGTGGAAAATAATTTTGAGTGAAAAGTAAGTATTTGGTCAATAACAAAATTTCATCTCAATACTTTGTTATATACCCTTTGTTGGCAATGACAGAGGTCAAACTTTTTCTGTAAGTCTTCACAAGGTTTTCACATATTGTTGCTGGTATTTTGGCCCATTCCTCAAAGCAGATCTCCTCTAGAGCAGTAATGTTTTGGGGCTGTTGCGGGCAACACGGATTTTCAACTCCCTCCAAAGATTTTCTATGGGTTGAGATCTGGAGACTGGCTAGGCCACTCCAGGACCTGGAAATGCTTCTTACGAAGCCACTCCTTCGTTGCCCGGGCGGTGTGTTTGGGATCATTGTCATGCTGAAAGACCCAGCCACGTTTCATCTTCAATGCCCTTGCTGATGGAAGGAGGTTTTCACTCAAAATCTCACGATACATGGCCTCATTCATTTTTTCGTTTACACGGATCAGTCGTCCTGGTACCTTTGCATAAAAACAGCCCCAAAGCATGATGTTTCCACCCCATGCTTCACAGTAGGTATGGTGTTCTTTGGATGACCAGCAATTCTTTCTCCTCCAAACGACAAGTTGAGTTTTTACCAAAAGTTCTATTTTGGTTTCATCTGACCCTATGACATTCTCCCAATCCTCTCTGGATCATCCAAATGCTCTCTAGCAAACTTCAGATGGGCCTGGACATGTACTGGCTTAAGCAGGGGGACACGTCTGGCACTGCAGGATTTGAGTCCCTGGCGGCGCAGTGTGTTACTGATGGTAGCCTTTGTTACTTTTGGTCCCAGCTCTCTGCAGGTCATTCACTAGGTCCCCCCGTGTGGTTCTGGGATTGTTGCTCACAGTTCTTGTGATCTTTTGACCCCACGGGGTGGATCTTGCGTGGAGCCCCAGATCGAGGGAGATATCAGTGGTCTTGTATGTCTTCCATTTTCTATAATTGCTCCCACAGTTGATTTCTTCACACCAAGCTTCTTACCTATTGCAGATTCAGTCTTCCCAGCCTGGTGCAGGTCTACAATTTTGTTTCTGGTGTCCTTTGACAGCTCTTTGGTCTTGGCCATGGTGGAGTTTGGAGTGTGACTGTTTGAGGTTGTGGACAGGTGTCTTTTATACTGATAACGAGTTCAAACAGATGCCATTATTACAGGTAACGAGTGGAGGACAGAGGATCCTCTTAAAGAAGAAGTTACAGGTCTTTGAGGGCCATAAATCTTGCTTGTTTGTAGGTGACCAAATACTTATTTTTAAGGAGGAATTTACCAATTAATTCTTTAAATCCTACAATGTGATTTTCTGGATATTTCTTCTCATTTTGTCTCTCATAGTCGAGGTATACCTATGATGAAAATTACAGGCCTCTCTCATTTTTTTTAAGTGGGAGAACTTGCACAGTTTGTGGCTGACTAAATACTTTTTTGCCCACTGTATACTCACAGACTCACCAATTCTTGCCACGTCTATTAACATCTTACTGTCTTATGTTTGACCACTCTAAGAAGTCCTGACATATTCGCAAAGAATAATAAAGGGAATCCCAGGATCTCAGTAAATATGCCAGTGTTTCCCTTTACGGTATACCAATTTTTCCAAATGAATGAGCTCATGACATCTCTCATCCAGTCAATCGAAAGATGGAGGGAATTTTTTGTTTCCACAGCAGCAATGCGCCGTCTAGCTATATGTTAGAAAGCAACCTTCTTGCAGTATTTGGCAGTAAACAGTGAACATTTGAAGGAAGTCCAAAAAGTGCAACCAAAGGGCAAGGCTCGATCTGTTTCTTTGTCACTAAAGAAAAACAATTAAAGAGTGATAGCCAAAAAGAAGTAATGGATGGACATAGCCAAAACATATGTATTAAATCTGCAGGGGCCTGATGGCATCGATCACAGAGAGGGTCAATACCAGGCTTGATTTTTGCCAACCTCACTTTTGTCCAGTAAATTCGGTGAATAAATTTTAATTGGATAAGACTATGACGTGCACAAATAGAGGAGGTATGAACACGGGACAGGATCTGGTTCCAAGTCTCCTCATCAAATGTGAGGCAGAGATCTATGGAAGCCCGTTTCTGCCAGAGTTGAGAAAAATATAATTCTGTAAGTCATAATAATGAGAAACTTTCTCAAAATTATGACTTAGTATCTCGTTATAATGAGAACATTTCTCGTAATTAATGACTTAGTTTCTCGAAATAATGACTTAGTTTCTCAACTATGACTTAGTTTCTCGTAATAATGAGAAACTTTCTCGTAATAATGACTTAGTATCTCGTTATAATGAGAAACTTTCTCGTAATAATGACTTAGTTTCTCGTAATAATGACTTAGCCTAATCTACAAAAAAAGAGACTTACTCGACGCATGCGCAACGCTAGAGTGACAGCACGCTAGCGCCATCTTTTGGTCAAAGCCATGCAGGAACACCGCTAACATTGCTTTGTTCTGTAATCTAAAGTGTATCATGCTATAGTCTGTCATTAAATAACGATTTCAGATAAATTATCTGTATGTAGTCTTTTGTGTAATAGTTACTCTGCCAGATAGTTATGGCTTCAAACATTCCAGACCAATATTTCAGTTAAGAAATCCAGGCATTTTATGAAGAAATGAAAGCCATTACACATATAAACTTAATTTATAGATGTGTATTTCGATGATTTATTAGTTTTATTAGCTGTCCCTTTCATGCATCACATGCAATGTTAGCAGTGTTCCTGCATGGCTTTGGCCAACAGATGGCGCTAGCGTGCTGTCACTCTTGCGTTGCGCATGCGTCGAGTAAGTCTTTTTTTTTTGTGGATTAGGCTGTCATTATTACGAGAAACTAAGTCATAACAATGAGAAACTAAGTCACAATAATGAGAAACTAAGTCATAACAATGAGAAACTAAGTCATTATTTCGAGAACCTAAGTCATTATTACTATACATTTTTCTAATTATAACAGATACTAAGTCATAATTTTGAGAAAGTTTTGCATTATTATGACTTACAGAATTATATTTTTTTATTCAGTGGCGGAAACGGGCCTCCATAGAGATCCGACTCCCATTGTTGTTTAATAAAAGACAGAGAGGAAGTGGAGATGGAGGAAATCAGCCTGTATAGTGTAGACAACACCCCCTTTTATCTAAGGCTACTTCAAGAATCTGATCAAGCAAAGATTTTGGAGGAAGGTTCGGAAAATCAGGGAATGAGTTTTTAACAAAATTTCGGAGCTGCAAATATCAAAAAAATTGTGCACTAGAGAGAGAATTTTTGTTTCAATTGAGAAAAGCAGGGAAAAACATTATCAATGTAAATATCCTTGACAACTGAAATCCCTGCTCTCTGCCAAATATTAAATGGCTTGTCATTAAGTGAAGGGGGGAATAAAGGGTTGTGATTTATAGGTGAAACCACTGGTAAGTGCTGAAGGCCAAAATGGGTTCGGAATTGGGACCAAATTCGTAATGATTGCCGGACAATGGAATTACCATAAGGACAACGTGAGATGGCAGTAAGAGGGCCACACAATAGTACAGCAGGTGAGGCAGGGGAACAGAAACCCTCTTCAATACTGACCCAAGACGGGACCCAATCACTGAGCCCAAAATGACTTTGAAACCAGAATAATGTAGAATGTATATTTGCTGCCCAGTAGTAAAATAAGAAATTAGGAAGGGCAAGCCCGCCCTCAAGCTTTGTTTTTTTAAGTATTTCTCTACGGATTCTGGCTGGTCCTTTATTCCAAATAAAAGATGAGATGTGTTGATTTAGAGTCTTGAAGAAAGGTTTGGGTATAAAGATTGGGACACATTGAAATAAATATAGAAATCTAGGTAAAACGTTCATCTTCACTGAATTCACACGTCCAGCCAATGAAAGGGGAAGAGCCAACCAGCGAGTAAAATCCTTCTGGACTCGTTGGAGGAGCATGGTAAAATTAGCCTTGAATAGATCTAAACACTTACGTGTAATTGTTACTCCTAAATATTTAAAACTATGGGAAGCAACTTTAAACATTGAAGTACTCATTGGTAAATCAGAAATTGGAAAATGTATTGGATACAACTCACTTTTATTTATATTCAATTTATAGCCGGAGAAGAGGCTAAAAGAGTTTATAATTCTCAGAGCTTCGGGCAAAGAAACAACCAGATCAGTGATATAGAGCAACACATCATCGGCGTATAATGAGATTTTATGAACAGCATCAGCTCTCCTAATTCCCTGTATAGCCTGCTCACTACGAATGGCAATTGCCAGTGGTTCAATTACCAGTGCAAAAGCAAAGCTGAAAGTGGGCAACCCTGTCTAGTGCCACGTTTTAACGGGAAAATAGAGGAGGATACTCCATTGGCCCGAACGGAGCATAGTGGGGAGTAATACAAAAGTTTTATCCAGGATATGAACGTATTGCCAAAACCGAATTTCTGTAGCACATAGAAAAGGTAGTCCCATTCCACCCGATCAAAGGCTTTCTCTGCGTCAAGCAGTAGAAAAGCCTCTGATGGGTGAGAATTAGAGGAATAAATTATATTAAATGCTCTTCTAATATTATGAAACATTAATCTGTTTTTAATAAAACCAGTTTGGTCGCTATGTATGATTGTCGGTAGAACTGATTCAAGATGCTTTGCAAGCATTTTAGCCAGTATCTTTACATCTACGTTCAAAAGACTGATTGGTCTGTACGAACCACATTCGTGTGGGTCTTTGTCTTTTTTCAAAATCAAAGAAATACAAGACTGACGGAGGGTTGGAGGCAGACAGCCATTATTAAGGGAGTCCAATAACATGTTTAGGAGCGGCGTTTTAAGTGTTTGGGAAAACCTCTTAAAAAATTCAACAGGGAACCCATCCGGGCCAGGGGTCTTGCCATTCTGCATACTCTCAATTGCTTGCACTAGCTCCTCTGCGGAAAAAGGTAATTTTAGCTCTTCTCTCTTTGCGTCCGTTATTGTAGGTATAGGCAATGGTTCATAAAAACTTTCCATAAGGGACCTATCTGTGGGGGAGTTCTGACTTGTATAGCAAAGAGTAATACTCTTTAAAATGTTTAGTAATACCAACAGGGTCAGTAATCAAATTGCCATCGGAGGACCGAATCTTAGAAATTAAATTTTGAGCTGACTTTTCCTTTAACTGAAGTGCAAGAAGTTTACTTGGCTTGTCACCACGCTCAAAAAATGCATGTTTAGCCTTCAGCAATAACTTTTCAGCCTGATGGGTTGATAACATATTAAAATCAGATTGAAGTTTGAGTCTCTTTTTGTAAATTCCAGGATCTGGAGAAGCTGCATAAGCCGAATCAAGCCGAATTATTTCAAGAGATAATTCTTCTAGCTTCTTCCTTCTATGTCTATTTACACAAGCTGAATACGAAATGACTTGACCCCGAGCATATGCTTTAAAAGATTCCCAAATTATGGAGGGTGAGGTCTCAGGGATGGTATTTATCTCCAAAAATATATCTAATTGATTTTTTAATGAATCACAAAATGCTTTATCAGAGAGCAGTAGAGAATTAAATTTCCAACTTCGAGAACTCAACATCTTATCTTGAAACTGAAGAGAAAGTCAAAGTGGAGCATGATCAGATATAACAATGCTGGCATATGAACAATCCTTCACTTTAGACAACAATTTCTTGTCTAAGAAAAAATAATCAATCCGTGAATAATTGTGGTGGACATGAGAGAAAAATGAGTATTGTCGTGCTGTGGGATATAAAAAACGCCATACATCAGCCTGACCGCAAGTAGTTAAAAGTGATTGAAGCGTAATTGCAGTTTTAGAGGATTGGGCAGGTTTAGTAGATGAATGGTCTAGAGAAGGGTTCAGAGAACAATTAAAATCACCTCCCATAATAAGATAGTGTGAGTTTAGGTCAGGGAGTAAAGAAAATATTTTCTGAATAAAATTTTCATCATCATAATTTGGTGCATATATATTAGCCAGAGTCACTGTTAAACCATAAAGAAGTCATGAAACAATAATATATCTACCACTGGAATCAACTAAGGTTTGTGAAGGAGAAAATGGTATACATTTGTTGATAACAATTGCCACCCCTCTAGATTTACTGAGAAATTTTGAATGAAATACTTGTCCAATCCATTTCTTACAAAGTCTGGCATGATCTGGGTTTTTTAAGTGGGTCTCTTGCAAAAAAACAATATGAGTAAATACTCAAATAAGTGTTCTAAACGTGACAAGACTTTGTTGAGTTTGATTACATTGTTTAAACCTTTGACATTCCAACTGGTCAAATTTACACATGAACCCCCAGACTGAGCCTTGCCTAACCTAGTGTTCATTGGTTATAACAACAACAAAAAGAATATACATGATGAAAACATGAATGTGGCTTTCTTCTGTCTTGACATATCTGAGATAGTGTAAGAAAAAGAAGGGGGAAAAAAAGAAAAGAAATGTACGTAAGTAGTACAAACATTACCCACAACACAGCAAAAACCTTCTCTCCGCTGAACTTTCGGAGAGAGCTCCGCAACAGATTGTAAATATATAAAGAAAAAGGGGAACAAATGGTTCACAGACCGCATATTAAAATAATAGTGATAAAAGTTGCATGGTCTGTACATGTTTATAATGCAAAAAGTCCATAGAGTCTGATACAACGCAGTACTTCAATGCCATGACCAATCAGGGAACAGACCCGGCTCAAATAGGGCTACTGCCCCGAGTGGAACATTGTCCAAAAATACTTCGCTTGACTGTTTAGGTTTAACCACGGTGTCAAGGAATGTAGACACAGCATCGGGGCTGTCAAAGCTGTGCGATTCACCGTTGAATGAAAGGAGAAGTCTGCAGGGATACAGCATCCTGAATTTGACCATGTAATTCTGCCTTGACTGATTTAAACCAATCCCGTCATTTCTTGAGTTCTGCGGAAAAATCAGGAAAGATCAAGATCTTGGATTCCTTGTAGCGCAACTCTCCATGCTCGCTTGACAACCGTAAAATTTCTTCCCTGGTCTGGAAGCGAAGAAAGCGTACAATAATGTTCTCGGTGGTGCGCCGAATCGCGGTTTAGGTGCGAGGGACCGATGCGCGCACTCAATCTCCGGTGTCTGAGGTAGTTTATCCCCGAAAAGTTCTGCGAAGAACGATGCCATGAACTGAGAGGGTTTGGACGTTTCAACATTCTCGGGGATACCTAATATACGAAGATTGTTCCGACGCGACTGGCATTTGCGCTCTAAAATGTCGAGCCTTTCATCCACGCTGTTCATCGAAGCTGCAATGTCTTTAATTTTGGAGCCATGACTGGAAATAGTGGCTTGAAGGGCAGCTGTAGAGGCGTATTTCAGCGAGAAACTCAGTCCTTAGCGACGCGATTTCCTCACGAATTGTTGTGGTAAGCATCTCTTTTAAAAGAGCTGGCGTTAACCCCGAAGTAGCCGTGGCCATGTTACCGGCTTTGTCATTTTCATCATGAGCAGGAGAAGCACGTTTAGATATAGGCATAGCAACGAAAATAACAGGCTCCAGCAAGCATTCGAATGTTCTCTAGCGTTGTAGACGTCGTCTAAAGTATTAAGAATACTTAATGTTCCCGTTGACTATTGAGAAGAAATAACATTTACGGAGCAGCTCCCGGACGTGCCTCACTCACTCAACTGCATGCCATCAGCGCCGTTTTAAAACGGGGTCTACAGCTTATCCTAAACCTCTGTTTCGTTTAGTTAAATGTACGATACTTGTATTGCCTTGGCCTGGAACGAGCGTCCGGATGCAGTTTCGGATGAAAGTCTTGATGGTTTGGAGGTTCGGTGGTGTAGGAGTCGTGGTCACCTTCTTCCAGTTTGCAGAGTGATGAACTCCAAAAAAGATGTTATTTGCTCGGTGGTGGTCGGTAGAGTTTCTCGCCAGTATGAAGATGATGAAGAGCTAAGAGATACATCAGCTGAGATCCAAGGATCGTTGGGTAATGTAAAGACAAGGCCGAAGCCTTGCATGTGGAACTCGTTTGGGTGTTGATGCAAAATTAATAAAGATTCTTAGAACACTAATATATTACCTATGTACCAACATATAATATACACTCTCATTTAGATCATCAGAAGACAAAGTCATAGTTATTAAACTGGTAAGATTATTAACGAGTGGTTTCTATCATAGCATCATAAAACGTAACAATATAAAAGACAATTACAATAACGTAACAACAACACCATGATCTGAATTATATTTTTGTTCATTCAAGAAGGTTTGTCTATGAATTAATGTAATAAGTAATTTCCTATAGCAGTATGTGTCTGTATCAGAGAGAACTGTTAATCAAATATTTTTGTCACAGTTCATTTTTAACACACAGTCTCGACATGTATATGTATAAGTCCAAAGGAAGGCCTGTTATGGGATTTGAATTTGACCATCTTGTGCATTTATGAAGACCAAAACCTGCAAAGGAAAACACTTCCAATGGTACGTCTGTGTCAGTCTGAGCACTTTGACTGAACTTTACTGCAAAGACATTTTGCACAGCATTTGATGTTTCTTAAACTTTGGTTTACATACACTACGGCCCCATCAGGAAGAACCCCCAGAAAAGTGTCATGTCGAAGTAGTAATAATAATTCATACAATTTACCAAGTCAGCAAATTCATATGATATTGTTTAAGCGAATTCGTACAAAATTCAGCGACTTTTACTCCTACTGCTGTCATTGGCCATTGCCTCAACTCATACAGATTGTGCCCATTGTAAGTAGTCAGTGTAGCGTCTGGACCAATCAAACACACAATTTTTAATTTGATTTATCAAATCAGTTATTCATTAGATTAACACATCGTCACAGTCCCCTCACACAATAAACTGGATGCCAGGATGTCTGCACCGACACCAGGCCCCCCCTGGTCCCCCTGGCAACCACGACACTCTGCTAGCCCAGATCCATTTACGCCCTAATGTCATGTTCGGGATGCCTCGCCTCTCACTGCATTTCCTAGGGAAATAGACACAAAAAATGGACTCTTCTATTATCCCCTAGGAAACCTTTCTTTGAATGACACCCATATCCTTCAGGTCATAGTGTATTTGCTTTGATGATTTATACTGTTTTATGGCAGGCTGTGATGGAAACACCATGCCTGTCCATCTTACATTATGTACCCTACATGTTTAGTACCCCCTCTATGATTTCGCCTTCTGATGATCTAAACAAGATTTTATATTATATGTTGGTACATAGGCAATATATTAGTGTCCTGAGAATCTTTAGTAATTTCGATTCAAGTTCCATATGCAAATTACCATGCTTCCATACAAAGAGTCATAAACTCCCCAGTATCTCCAAACTCCCTCTTGGGATTTCGGCCTTTCTCATTGGACAAGCCCATTCTGAGAGGCGGGGATATTCTCCGATCCCCCCTCCCCCCTTAAAGCCCACACCAGGGACCAATACCTCCCAGAGTCGGTGGTTTGTTTGAATTCTGAGAAGATGTGAGCTACAACGCTCCAGAACATCCTAAGCTCGTGCGAGGCTTCGGCCTTGTCCTTTCCATTTTTCAAGTTACTCTGACGCAAACTGGTTTTTTTCATCAACCAACTTCAGCAAAGATCAACTTGAACCTTTGGACTGCATCAAGCCTTTCTTTCAGACAGATGAGACGTGCAAGTATTCAAACTTAGTCTTATTAATTGATACATTAGGTATCATTTGCACCTTTTTACAAAGGTGTGTTGAACTAAGAATCTGATGTTCCCTTCAGACTGTAGATCTGCTGAATATCCAATGGTACCATAGCTTCCTAATTCCTTATTCTCTCTCCCTCCTCGTTACTGGATGTAATCGTTAACCCTTTCCATACCAACTGTTTGCAGTGTGTGTGTGTATGTGTAGTTAGACTCAGTTTAAGTGTGTGTATGTGTATGTTAGACGAGTTTAAGTGTTTATGTAGTTAATAAAGTCTTACTTGTATCACACTTGACGTTGTTCATTGTTTGCTCATAACTGGAGTCACTTAATCATGCAGATTTATGCTACAAGCTCTTTGTAGAATTGTACAGTAAGAAAGTTATTTCCCTTAACCAGGAAATTAACGTTCTTAGAATTGACAGACAGTTGACCCTGAGAGGTCAAGTAAATATCTATAGCGGATCTAAATATTTATAATTAATTATAACTAGTTATGATTAATTATTCATATTTCCCCATGAGCTGATTCGCTACATCAGAGTGTTTATATCATAAAGTTTATATTAAGTCCATTGCATTCTTTATTAATCTTTACAAATTGGCGCTGTCTCTTCCCGTTCTAACAGTACATGATATCCGTCCACACCTGTGCCACAAATCAAAAATTCAAACCTTTTTTTCCCTGTTGATTTTTTACTGAACGCATCTGTCTAAGAAGCAAGAGTCTGAAAATGCTAACTTAACTTGTCACGTGCTACAAATCAGATCTTCAATTAATTTGGCCAAATCAGATCACTTAAAGCTGTTCACACCAAGAACAAGAGCTATAATAAGTATTTTAGCATCCACACCAACAGACAACACTGTTCTGTTTACTGTTATACACTCTGCAGTTACAGATGCTCAATAGGGTTTAGGTCTGGAGACATGCTTGG
>JADLZN010002583.1:89586-127000 GCA_018155175.1 Sinocyclocheilus anophthalmus
TTTGGGGTGTGGTAAATCAATAAACAATATATAGTATTTTTATTTATAATTGTTGCACTGGACTTACCATTGATTCTTGTTGGAGGTTGTTGGAGGTATGGGCCAAAAGAATCCCTCCACAACTATCTTGCAGTTGTTCAGTTGTGAAATGTACTTTTATGGGCTGTAACATCTGCGCTGTCACAGTAGAGCTGTTTGCGAATGCAGTCTTCACAGCAGATAACTGATGGGTTCAGGCAGCAGTGCAGCACTTGGTGGCCATTGAATTGATTTCTTTATCAACTGGCTTCATCCTCCTTCAAACAAACAGACAAAACAATAAGTCAACAATAACTCCAGAGAAATGGTGTTGGTGAATACAGGTGCAGGTGTCAATACTCACCATATTCGGTCATTTCCTTCCCAAATCCCAAAGATGATGGCACAGCTGATTTGCTCATTCTAGGTGCTAAAAAAAGAAAAATTATAACTGCTGACTTGAAGAGTCTTTTGAGAGATCAACATAAATCCTGTACCACACATAACTGCATTGAATACAGACATACCAATGGAAATGTGCTACTTTTCAGCTCTCTGTCTTTTCTGTTTGTGCACAAGAAGGCCATGTTCATTCCTCATTCATCAGGACTGATTTTCTTTGAGTTTTTGGTCTTCAGCTGTAAAACAAGACAATATTTATTGACCCCATGTTTAATTATTATTGTTGTTTAAACATAAATTAAGCAGTTATAATTATATACTTCAAGCTCCAGTTCCCTGGCAACTCTCACAGTCTCCTGAGTTCATCTGTATACATCAGATTCAGAGTCTGAGAAAAGGCCATCATATAAACTCTCAGTTTCTACCTTACAACAGAGCATAAAAGAATGTGTAAGTGAGTGAGGGAGTAAAGGAATAAGATGAAGAGAAATAGGCAGAATTGTGTGTGTAATTTTAACAGAATGAAAGGAACATTTAAGAGTTAACATTTAATGACACAGAGGAACATTATCGTTGGAATCTCTTTCAGAACAATTTTTTTCAGCTGATGAATAATAAAAACATTGACAGCCAATCAGAATCCACCAGACTTTAAAGAGCTTGAGCATTTAAATGGCAGACAACATAACCACAGCGCATGCTTATAATAAACAGAACAGTATCGTCTGTTGGTGTGGATGCTAAAATAGTTCTCATTATAGTTATTGCTCTTGGTGTGAACAGCTTTAAGTGATCTGATTTGGCCAAATTAATTGAAGATCTGATTTGTAGCACGTGACAAGTTAAGCTAGCATTTCCAGACTCTTGCTTCTTAGACAGATGCGTTCAATAAAAATCAACATGGAAAGAAAGGCAGACTGTGAGGTGTGGACAGATATCACGTACTGTTGGAACAGGAAGAGACGGCACCAATTTGTAAAGATTAATAAAGAATACAATGGACTTAATATAAACTTTATGATATAAACACTCTGACTACTTACAATGGGCACAATCTGCATGAGTTGAGGCAATGGCCAATGACAGCAGTAAGAGTAAAAGTCGTAGAATTTTTTACGAGTACGCTTGTACAATATCATATGAATTTGCTGACTTGGTAAATTGTATGAATTATTATTACTACTTCGACATGACACTTTTCTGGGGGTTCTTCCTGATGGGGCCGTAGCGTATGTAAACCAAAGTTTAAGAAACATCAATTGCTGTGAAAAATGTCTCTGCAGTAAAGTTCAGTCAAAGTGCTCAGACCGACACAGACGTACCATTGGAAGTGTTTGCCTTTGCAGCTTTTGGTCTTCTTTATAAACACACAAGATGGTAAAATTCAAATCCCATAACAGGCCTTCCTTTGGTCTTCCCTTTCAGCTGAAATGAAGAGAAACATATACATGTTGAGACTGTGTGTTAAAAATGAACTGTGACCAAAATATTTGATTAACACATAATATAAGGATGCGTTCATTACAGCAAATCAGTTATAACTATCTTCAACATTACCTATGAAGGGTTGAACCTTTGAAGGACTTGTTCAGCCTCCTTGACAGCTTCTTCAAGATCAGCATTGGGAGCGTCGAGTTGAAGTTCCCTGTTAAGCACAGTAAAACTACGGTTACTGTGGTAAAGACATAGTAAATGTTGTGGTTATTATGCTTTAGTAACTACAAATACCACAGTAAAACTATGATTACTGAGGTAAGCCCATAGTAAGTGTTGTGGTTATTATGCTTTAGTAACAACAAATACGACAGCAAAACTACGATTACTGTGGTAAACACATAGTAAATATTGTGGTTATTATGCTTTAGTAACAACAAATACGACAGTAAAACTACGGTTACTGTGGTAAACACATAGTAAATGTGGTGGTTATTGTGCTTTAGTAACTACAAATACCACAGTAAAACTACAGTTACGGTGGGAGAAGCATGGTAAATGTGTTTGGTTCTTACAGGTCCCAACAAATATGAAGAGGAAAGAAAGCAGGAGAGAACAGGAGATACTTGAGAAAGGGGAAGGGAAGGAGACAGTAAATTGAGTGGATCGGGTCCACTGACAGGCTGTTTATAGTTGATTGTCACAACTAAACAAACAAAAATAATATTTGAGTGTAAGAGATTTGTCTCTCTAATTTATTTGAAACTCGCAGTGAGGAATAACAATGTCTCCTATTGAGAGCTCAGGCGTCACTCACAAGCTAGGATAAAGGAGGAAAGAGAAAGGTAAGATAAAGTAAAATTAAAAGTAATAAATGGACAAAAATAAGCTAAATAAAATTAAGAAGGAAATTAATAAATAAAAAAGTGGCTAAGTGTATAACCAAAACATGAAGAAATAGGGGTAAAACGCAATAAAGAAATGCGTAATTGTGAGTCTAAATAAATTCTGTTGATAGGGGTAACAGATCAGTTAGGTATGTAGCACTCTATTTAATTAACAAATAAATAAGAGAGAGAGATAAAATTACTTGCATGCGTGAGTGTATGACTACAAAATCATATCATACTATAAAATCA
The DNA here is from genome assembly GCA_018155175.1 of Sinocyclocheilus anophthalmus. Taxonomy (NCBI): domain Eukaryota; kingdom Metazoa; phylum Chordata; class Actinopteri; order Cypriniformes; family Cyprinidae; genus Sinocyclocheilus; species Sinocyclocheilus anophthalmus. The sequence goes on from JADLZN010002583.1 coordinate 92,580, forward strand.
TAGGCTACTAGGCTATATGACTACAAAATCATAGTTGGCTTTTTCTAAAATTATAATTCCCGACTAAAAATGTTTGAAATTGAGTGAAACATTTTTAATATGATAGGCAATTCATTGTATTTAAATTTCTTACTGTGTGATGATGTTTTCATGCTCTATATAATCTAAAACAATAGCCTATATAAAAGTAATATGAGTGTACACTGTGACATGATGAATGCTACCAGTCTATGAATGTTTAGACCATGTTTATTATTAATACTCTGTTCACAAATAGATTATCAGTATATACTATAGATATAGAGAGAGAGAGAGAGAGAGAGACGAGAGAAAGAGAAAGAGAGAGATTTTATAACTGCTAAACCATAATAATTAGTTTCTCAGATATAAAATTTAATTTTTTACAGTAGTACAAAGCATGTGTGAGTCTATGACTACACAATCTATATACAGATGCTCCTGATATTAACGTGCTCACAAATTTTTTATTTATTTTTTTGGTGTTTTTTAGTGATCAGATACCTGCACCACAGATGAATCCTGCTGACTTTCACTTGAGTCTCTTCAAACTGTTTTCCTCTGAGAGCGATGTACCAACATCAGATGTTCAACTACATTGATATTCTATGGTAAAACAAGCTCCTTGACTACTGATGATGTTTTTTTTTGTTCTTGAATCCATGGAAAGAAGCAGCAAACACATATCAGGTATGGTTTACTTGTTTCACTTGTTGAACAGAATCTGTTTTCAGGAATGACTCAAAGTCTGTTCACATCTCTGTGGTTAGAGCAGTGCTAAGAATAATGTGTCTTTGACCTTCATTGTGTATGTTTTGATCATACTGTGTTGTAAATAAAATACAAAATAATAATTAAAAAGCCACATTATTTCAATCTCCTCACATTCTGTCTTACCTGCCTCATTCACATTCATATTGATGGGCCATTAGGGGATGGCCCTTTGTTTCTCAGGTGTGAATCACTAAATATGCATGGCCACTGTCACTCCCTCGCATAAAGCTTGACTATCACAGTCTTACAAAATTTAAATCAATATATCGTTTTCTGTGAATGAGTAAGCAGAATGATTTTCACAGCATTTTGATGTAAATAGTCTAGCCTACAAGACTGATTACTCAAAAGTCTTATTCAGAACTATTCAGTATGGGTTTTATGGCCTTATTTCAGCTAAATTTTTTCCCAAAACGTACTAACAACGCATAATATTTTTTTTCTAAAAAATGCAAACATGTAGTCAGTCTTGCTCACATATTATTGACGTGACCATGACGTGATTCATGTAATGTGATTTGTAACTGTCAATGTGAAGGGACAAGAAACAATATTAAGAAAGCCGTTTTCATCATATATTGGGATTTGGGACCTCTGGTTAATGGTTCTAAACCTGGTATGGGCAAGGCTGGCAAAGCATCACAAAGGAGGAAACCCAGTCTTTGGTCATGTCCACGGGTTTTAGACTTAAGGCAGTCATTGCCTGCAAAGGATCCTCAACAAAATATTAAAAATTAACATTATTATTTATGATTATATTTATTTGTCCAATTACATTTGAGCCCCTGAAAATGGGGGACTGTGTATAAAAATGGTTGTAATTACTAAGCATTTTATGTTATATTTTTGTTCAACCCCTTGAATTAAAGTTTAAAGTCTGCACTTCAATTTCATCTTGATTGTTTCATTTTAAATCTATTCTGGTGGCATACAAAGCAGGTTTATTAGCTGCATTTTCGCCTAGGCTGCTTTAGGGATTGTCTGCAAATTTACCTTACAGTACAAAACAAAGTCCAATAATTTATTCAATTTAATGTTTACAGGGCTATAGTAAATGCCTAGAGGGCAAACTGACTAAATATATTTTGCCAATATCTCGCCTTAGACAATACTACCCCTAAGTATATATAGCACACAAATATTTTAAAGAAAAAAATAAAGTAATTCACCAACATTTTTTTTTTTCGTGTTCCAAATGTTGTAGTATGTTCCTAGTGACCAGACTGACTTACTACAGTTTAAAATTTTCCAATATCTTTCTTACTGTACATACAGTAAATAATTATTCTTAGAAAAATTACTGAAATTCGCCTTCTCCGGTTAAAATTTGCAGCTACAATATACGTAGGTGGTTTTTAATTAATTTTTTATGTCGATATAAAGTGGTTGCATATTGTTAAAACTAATCGTGGTAGTGAAATCTTTGTAGGACTGTCTACTCTATAGTACAGTGGCAAGAGAAAGCGAATGTCTGGCGAATATCGAACCTAAAACTAACTAAACTATATGTCTTAGATGTAATGTTAATTCTGTATATCAGCGTCGGGTAAAATATTATTATAATCTATTATAAACGGGGAAACGATCAACAGCGAAGATGCTGAATTAAAGTAAAAACACCGCTTTTCTTAATCAGCTTTTCCACATACATATACTGGCCTTTATAATCATAACTTCTATTTACCGCTTGCTCCATTTCTGCAGATCAGTTTTTGTGAATGAATGATTTGCTCTACCTGTTGCTTTGGTCTCCATCAACACCTGCTTACTAACAGCAGATGGAGATCATGCATCGGTTCCCAAATGGGTACTGCAGTTCCCAAATGTGCAATGCTGAATTTTCTGCCAAATTTGAAACACTGAATTTGTGGAAGCGAATTTGTAAAGTGAAATAAAATGGAATGCAAATTGCCTGTCGAATATTATACATCGTATTTTTTAACAGATTTAATATTTTGGAAGTGAACTCTGGAAGGTGAATATGAATTTTTAATTATGAAAATGTGTGTGAAATGTTTTGAATTGAAATATTCACAGCTTAAATAAACAACTATGTTAAATTTCAGACCCTAAAAATGCAAACCATAAAAATACAAGGCATTAAAATGCAAGCACTGTTAATGCAATGCATTATTTTTTTCAGTTGGTGCAATTTAACATGCTTATTTTGTTTCAAACACATTTTTCATTACTTTTCTTCCATAAAAGCTTCCAATGACAGCACTGAGGCTGACCACACAGGATGAAGCTCAAATCTTAAATGAATCTAGGGATCCAAAAACCTAATAATATATTTGTTCATATAACAACATTACACGACAGCTAAATTTATGTGAGAATTCCACTAAATGCTTATAAGCATAAATTTATAAATAAATGTTAGTCTATTCGTTTACACTGCTGCCATTGCACGGAGATGAATAAACACTTTTTCTGCTGCGCTTTGTTCCTGTAGTCAACAGCGCCCTCTAGCAGTTCTGCTGTGTGGATGCAGAAAGACACACGGACGCAGACACGACACAGCAACGCCTGTGCTGTACAATAGCGAAAGTTGTCACTCCAAATGTTTATTTGAAGCTTTGTTTTTTCGCTAAAACATATCATCCAAATCCTTTGTTAGAACTGAGATTAATTGCGCTATAAATGCATACCGAACCAAGGGTGGCGGTGAAGGCACAAGTTGGTTCAGAGTCTTACGTTGAATTGTGAACCGTTGCACCCCTAACTGAAACAAGCATTACAGAACTCACCAGTACTGATACAACCAGACCAGATGTCTTCACAGACCATGCTGCACTTGCCTGGGCCTTCAACTGTCCAAAGACCTCCTCACGCCTAACCCGCTGGATCCTCTGTCTGCAACAATTCAACATTCAGGTCCATCATAGAAAGGGCTGCCTCAACATGGGACCCGATGCTTTATCCCGTATGAGCCATTTTCTCCTTGACTCTCCATATCACACCACTCGTCTACCTTACCACACTCTCTGAAAGAAATTGCTTAAGCGCAACGTTTGGGCAATACCATCCCTTACCTCCAAACTGGCATCCAAGCTCGCTCAGTCAAAGAACAGCCTATCACCTTTGAATACCACCAAGGGGTGTGGTACCGCAAAGTTCCTTTAAGACATAAAGGAGAAAAATATCAGCTGGTGGTACCACAGACACTGAGAGCTGACTTCATGCATTATTACCATGACAATCCCCTAGGAGGCCATCTTGGACAGTTAAAAACGCTGCTAAAAATCCTAGAGGTGGCATGGTGGCCGTCCATCAGGAAGGACGTTTGGCGGTACGTCAAAGGCTGTGAGGTATGCCAAAAATACAAACCCAGCAATACAAAACCATCTGGACTTTTACGGAGCACACATCTCACTGAGCCTGGACACACTTAAACTACCATTCACGGCCGAGTATTGTTTAGCACTTATCATTCGATAGCTACACTACAGAGCCCCGTTAGCCTCCTAGCCTAGTTTTACCTTGCCTTGTCTTGTCTGTTTTCTCAGTTTTTGATCTTCGCCTGTTTTCCTGGATTTCTCCCTTTAGTCTTGCCCCTTTGATTCTGTTCGCCGTTCATGGACCTTCGCTAGCCCTAGGATTATTCTTGTGTCTGCCCGACATATAACTGTTTCCCACCTTGGTTTCGACCCTCCTTGTGTTCTGACCTCTCTGATTTAAATAAAGGCTTGCGATGGATCCCACGTCTCACGTCTGTCCGCCCGTTACAGAATCTCGGCCACACAAGGATCCTAGCAGGTTCTTCCATCATGGACATATGGCCACGGTATCAGACACGGCAAGGCTGTTGTTAGCCCTCGAGCAGGGCACCCGCTCGCTCGAGGACTACATTCAAGAGTATCTGGACATTGCCTATCACTCTGATTTACCGGACTATGTTTTGATAGATTTCTTTCTGTACTGGCATTAATCAACCGCTAAAATATAAACTCGTTCATGAGGGTCCTCGTTCATCACTGAGTTGTTTTTTGGATTTTTCTTTGTTGACTGTTGGCTCTCCATTCACTGTGGGTATTGTGGAGGAACGAGACCCCACACTCACTCCTGTAATGGCCCCCGCACTAGATTACGTTCACAAAATGGCGGCGACAGATGAGCCTGATCACAAAATGGCAGACACAACAGCGCCCCATTAAGTCACAGTTGATTGTCATAAGTCAAGTCACAGTCCACAAGTGATCTTCACGAGTTCATAGTCAGAGTCACAATTGGATCTTCAGAGTCAAGAAAAGTCAGGTCACAATTGATCTTCAAGAGTCAAGTCAAGTCACAATTGATCTCCCTGAGTCAAGTCAGAGTCTTGTCACATCACAGCTGATCTTCCAGAGTCAAGTCAAGTCACAGCTGATCTTCACGAGTCAAGTCAAGTCACAGTTGATCGTTATGAGTCAAGTCAAGTCACAATTGATCTTCACGAGTCAAGTCATGTCACTGTTGATCTCCCTGAGTTCAGTCAAGTCACGGTTGACCATCATGAGTCAGGTTTAGTCACAGTTCATTATTATTGAGTCTAGTCAAATCACAACTGATCTTCATGAGGCAAGTCAGGTCACAGTTGTTCTTCCTGAGTCGAGTCTAGTCACAGGTGATCATCACGAGTCAAATCAAGTCACAGGTTATTATCATGAGTCTAGTCAAGTCACAGCTGATAGTCATGAGTCTAGTCAAGTCACAGCTGATTTTCATGAGTCAAGTCAAGTCACAGCTGATCTTCACGAGTCAAGTCAAGTCACAGCTGATCTTCATGAATCAAGTCTAGTCACAGTTGATCTTCCTGAGTCAAGTCTAACCACAGCTGATCATCGTGAGGCAAATCAAGTCACAGTTGATCATCATGAGTCAAATCTAGTCACAGTTTATTTTCATGAGTCTGGTCAAGTCACAGCTGATCTTCATGAGTCTAGTCAAGTCACAACTGATCGTCAGGAGTCAAGTCACAACTGATCGTCAGGAGTCAAGTCACAACTGATCGTCAGGAGTCAAGTCAAGTCACAACTGATCGTCAGGAGTCAAGTCTAGTCACAGCTGATCGTCATGAGTCAAATCAAGTCACAGTTTATTATCATGAGTCAAGTCACAGCTGATCTTCATGAGTCAAGTCAAGTTACAACTGATCTTCATGAGCCTCGTCACGTCTCAGCTGTTCATCCAGAGCCTCATCATGTCTCAGCTGATCATCCAGAGTCACGTCACATCACAGATGATCATCCAGAGTCATGTCACGTTCTGTCTGTTACACCCAGAGTATCAAGGACAGTTCTTCAGTATCCCAGACTGGCTTCCAGCATGGAGGACCCACAGCTGGTGTCGGCACGTGCAGCTGGCATCCCTAAACCAGCGCTCTCAAACCCTTCTATTCATGAACTCATTCCCCTGTCTGCAGCACTTCCCATATGGGGGGTTGCTTTATGGTGTATCTGGGCCGCGTACTCCACCGCCGATTTGCTAGAGGCAGCAGCACCGGCTACAACATCTCCAGAGGTGGCGGCTTACACTGCAGAACCTCCCGAAGTAGCGGTGCCCGCTGCTGTGCTCCCAGAGACCATGATACCCACTGCAGTCTCTTCAGAGGTGACGGTGCATGCTGCAGAACCTCCCGAGATGGCGACACTTGCCTCAGTTCCTTGCGTGGTGGTGGCGCCCAGCAACGCACTTTCTGCCTGTTCTGTTCCGGCCAAGGAGGCCGTCTATGAACTCTCTGCCTGTTCTGTTCCGGCCAAGGAGGCCATCTATGAACTCTCTGCTCATCCTGTTCCGGCCAAGGAGGCCGCCTATGAACTCTCTGTCTGTCCTGCTACGGCCAAGGAGGCCGTCTACGAACTCCCTGTTCGTCCTGTCATTGCTATAGAGGCCGTTTGCGAGCTCCTTGCTCGTCCTGTCACAGCTATAGAGGACGTTTGCGAGCTCCCTGCTCGTCCTGCCACAGCTATAGAGGCCGTTTGCGAACTCCCTGCTCGTCCTGTCACGGCTATGGAGACCGTCAGGGAATCCTCATCCTGTCCTGTCACGGCTATGGAGGCCGTTTGTGAATTCTTTGTGTGCTTTGTGTCTGCCAAGGAGGTTGTTTGTGAACTTCTGTCCTGTCCCGACCCAGCCAAGGAGGCTGCGTTCAGCGCAGCTTTGTCTATCAAACCCAATGTTCTGTCTGTGTTGTCTGTCCCTGCTCTCTCGTTGTTACAGTCTCCGACATGGTCTCCTGATCGGTGTGGTTCAACGGGGGGTTTCCTGTTCCCTCTGCTCCACCATGGTGGTCCCGCTCTGCTCTGCCATGGTGGTTCCTCTGCTCTGACCGGTAAGGTCAGTTCTTATGCTCTGTGCCAGTGGGTGGTCAGTGCTGTCTGGCCGTGTGGTTGTATTCTGCATCCGCCAGTTGGAGGATGTATCTGCTCCGCCAGACAGTATGGCGGAGATCGTAATGTGGCTCTGGTGGTCTTTGATCCACTGTCGCGTGGTCCTCGATCGACTACGTGGGACCACGTAGGCACGGTGGTCTTATGCCATGACCGTGGTGTTTCAGCTATGGACTGCTCCTGAACAGCGTGGTCTGCTGTGAGGCTAAAGGTGGTCTCTGACGACCCGCACGGTGGTGTCTACTGTCTGGCTCATGGGTGTGCCTCTGCTCTGCAAGGTGAGGGGGGGTTGCTGTTGGCGTGGCTCCTGTCTGTACTTGCCGGCTACAGCCCGGGCTCTGGCTCCGCTGGCTCTGCCTCAGTCCCCTGTTGCTTAATTTCTCATGGAACTGGCCCTCCATCCCTCCCCTTGTTCTGCCTCCACTCCACCGCCCTCCGGAATCGTAAAAGTGTTTGGAGCATCTGGAAGCCGCTCCTGGGGGGGGGGGGGGGGTCTGTCATGAATACGCGTCCATGAACTTCAGTCTGCTTTACCACAGAGGGTCACCCCTTTCCTTACATGGAATCTAGCACGACACCTACTGTGCTTATCATCCCGGATACATTATCCCATCATTCCGGACACTGATTGACAAGCAGCACGGATTTGCACACAGCTGTTTTCACTGATCACACAGCTGTTTCACATCACTCAGTACTATATAACACCCACTCTAACCTCCTTTCTCTGCTGAGTATTGTTTAGCACTTATCGTTGGATAGCTACACTACAGAGCCCCGTTAGCCTCCTAGCCTAGTTTTGCCTTGCCTTGTCTGTTTTCTCAGTTTTGATCTTCACATGTTTCCTGGATTTCTCCCTTTAGTCTAGTCCCTTCTGATTCTGTTTGCCGTTCATCGACCTATGCTAGCCCTAGGACTATTCTTGTGTTCTTGCCCGCCATATACCTGTTTGCCACAGTTCGACCCTGCCTGTGTTTCTGACCTCATCTGCTTTAAATAAAGCTTGCTTATGGATCCACGCGTCTCACGTCTTGTCAGCACCGTTACAGATGAGTGTTACACACTTTTTGCATTAGTTACAGCCTTTAGTCTGTTGGGATATGTCTTTACTGAAATTGCACATATAGTGTTTGCAGTATTTGCCCACTCTTCTTTGCAAAACTGCTCAAGTTCAGTTAAATTTGATGGTGAACATTTGTGGACTGCAGTCTTCAAGTCATTACACAGATTTGTGATGGGGTTTAAGTCTGGGCTCTGACTAGGCCAATCAAGGACATTCAACTTTTTCTCCTTCAACCACTGTGTGGTCAGTTTTGCTGTGTGATTTGGGTCATTGTAATGCTGGAAGGTAAACTTTCTTCCCACTGACAACTTTCTAGCAGAGAGCAGCAGATTTTCCTCAATAATTTGACGGTATTTTCCCCATCCATTTTTCCTTCTATCCTGAAAAGTGCTCCAGTCCCTGCTGCAGAGAAACAGCCCCATAACAGGGATATTTCCCACACTCCATGCGATTACTGTAGGCAAATTGTGTGATTTGGGATTGTGAGCGTTATTGGATTTCCGCCAGACATATAGTTTGGTGTTGAGGCCAAATGATTCAATTTTAATCTCATCTGCCTCAGAATCTTCAAGGTGCGTTTTGGCAAAGCTCAGTCGTGACTGCATGTGGCCTTTCTTGAGGAGTGGCTTTTTATTTATTTTTTGTGAAACCCTCCCATACAAGCCACATTTGTGGAGAATTTGTGATATTGTTGTCACATGCATACAATGAACACTCTTTGTCATAAATCCTGCAACTGCTTCAGGGTTGCTGTAGACCTCTTTGTAGCCTCTCTGACCAGTTTCCTCCTGGCTCTTTCTTCCAATTTGGAGCAACGTCCTGATCCAAGGAGGGTCCGGTTTGTTACCAAATACTTCCACTCTTGATAATTGACGTTCAGGTGCCATTTCTAAGCATTGATAAAGCCTTTGAAATTTTTTTTGTATCCATCTACTGACTTATGCCTGTCCACAACTTAATCCTGGAGATCTTTGACCCAGCTTGCCACACTGATTTAAAACAAAAAACGGTCTCTGTCTTCGTTTCAGGCTGCAAAGCAACAAAATCAGATTATTTTAAAGGGGGGTGATTCTCTTCTGTTCATACTGTATTTTAAATAATATTTTTCATATAGCTTTTTGCATAAACAGCATTGTGTACAACTTAGTTTTTAGTCTAAAAACATTGGGTTAAAATTAGAATTTAAAAAATCAACACAAATTCCATGTTTTCCTAGAATTTAGTTGAATTGGGGTTTTTATATTAATAATTTCAAATATTCAATGTGGTCTCAGAAAACTAGAGCTAAAGTTACAAGTCAGACATATATGTGGATACTAAATATGAGCAAAGTTTGTATAATGTGCCACAGTTCCCCCACTCTCCATTTTTGTTTCTTTATGCTAAGAAAGACTGGATGTCTCTGTTGTGCTTAGGCTAAGATCTTAAGTATAGAAATATTTTATCCAAAAACCTTTGCCAAGGGTGTTCGCAACACCCTCCATCTTATACTGACTCAAAAGGGGATACACTGGACAAGGCCATATGATGGAGGCATGCTGTCTTGCTCCCTCGATTCTCTCTATTGTGCCCTCCACATTAAAACCCATAAACTCTTCATTTCAGATGGGAGAAAAAGGAAAACAGTAGAAAGACAAAAAGTACCAAGGCATCTGCTGGAGACAAAGAACATCTGCAGTACCTCTGCACAATCAATGCGCAAGACCGTTACATCCACAGCAACTGGGAGCAAAGAAGAAATCAGTGCACCCATAATTCTGACCGCTGCCGTGCTTGTAGACACGCACATAAAGCCCAGGGCAAAGATGAAGGAATCAATGCAAACAGAAGGTTAATATTTTTTATTTTTTTTTAAATGCACTGTAATGGACTGTGGTCAGTGTTTAGAGGTAGTAGCTGGACTTCATGTTTTATGAGACATGTGTCTGGAGGCAGACAGAGAGGAGTGCAGGCAGGGTTCAGGGCGCCCACAGTCTAAACATTTAATGTGTTCAAATGGCAGTGGTCATTATTTTTAAATGTTGAATTTCATAAAGTATTATTCCATAAAACTCTTTTAATTTAAAAAAATGTTATAATAAAAAATTTTAATTTATGTTTTTGATGGGCGATCTAGCAATTGTCTTGGACTTAAAATGAGACCTAGTGGCATGGATGCCGCATCAACACAAATAAACGTTTTCAGTTATCATTGTGATAATGCTGTATTCACAATTGTCTCATTTATTATGTGAGTAAATGTGTCAGATAACAGGTTAATGAGGTTATGCAGTGGTATTTGGCTGGCCATATGATCTCAACATTGCAGCCACACGTTAAGTGATCTGCTCCGGGAATAATAAAACTGCTTTTATTTTAGTGTAAGTCATTTCTTCATGTGTAAAATTTAAATGAGAAAATTAATCACAGAATGCACCTTCAAGCTCATCAGTTAAATTAAATGTGAATTCTGGGATTGGTGTCAGAACCTACCTTGAAAAGACTGAAACAAAATGAAATCTAATCTGATATGTTCAAATAGGGCTGAAGTAAATATAGCTAATTCAGTAAGCTTCATTTGAATCATTGTTTCATAAAGAGGAGAGGTTGTTGCTTTTGTTAACTCAGGAAGCTATTTGAGTTGCATTAATCTGAAAGTGAGTGTTTTATTTATAATATATATAATATATATGTTATTTAGATATATATATATATATATATATATATAATACAGTATTTAACTTCCAGTGCATTATACACGTAAATAGAACATTGGAAATCAGACAGGTTAGTGTGCCTAATAATAATACTAATAATAATTTAGAATTACAGTTTCTTAACAAAAAATATTTAATGATCAGCTGGACATCATTGTCAATACAAACATTAATGTGACCACAAAGTACCAGCAGACATACTAGGGGCAGTCGTGGCCTAATGGTTGGAGAGTTTGACTTTGAAGTTGCAGGTTCGAGTCTCAGGTAAGACAGGAATTGCCGGTGGGGGGAGTGAATAACCAGCGCTCTCTTCCACCCTCTATATCACGACTGAGGTGAGACCCTTGAGCACGGCACCGAACCCCCAACTGCTCCCCTGGCGCCACAGCAATATGGCTGCTCTGGGTATGTGTTCATGGTGTGTGTGTTCACTGCAGTGTGTGTGCACTTTGGATGGGTTAAGTGCAGAGCACTAATTCCTAGTATGGGTCACTTGGCCACATGTCACTTCAATCAGACACGAGTCAGCATTGTGGCAGAAGACAGGAAGTCATAAGGAACAGATACTGTGCTAGTTCATAATTTACTGAGCATCATGTGAGACTGGGCACTACACTAAATGAAACATAATTATAACACAGAAACTACTAACCAGCCCACTGCAAATAAGGACAGAGCACCAACAACACAAGAGAAGGGCCAAGGAAAAGCAACACAGAGCCGGTCACCAGACTATAGCATATGTACTACCCATATCCTCCAGGAACAAATTCTGCATTTAACTAGGCCAACCGGAAAGGGGAACACTTCTGTAAGGGAAACAGGTAAATTTAGCTCAAAGGGAATCATTTAAGATTTTAAAGGGAATTTGGACAGAATCACTGTTTTTTACGGCTGATCACTGAGACGGCCAGCGATTCATTGAACGAGCCGCACAACATCAAATCTGCAATGGATATTATTATCCAAAATATAAATCACTTAATTTTGACTTATTTTTTTCTGAAAACAAGACAATAATTTTTGCTTGTCTAGAAAATTCTTCTTGATTTAAGAATTTTTAGATATTTTGACTGGAAACAAGACAAAAAAATCTAAGCTAGAAAAGTGTTCGGGCCTCGGCAAGTACTGACACTCTCCTCTTCCTCTCTGCATACAGATCAGGACAGCTTCTGAGGCTTGGGCTCCAGCGTCACTCTGGGACGGGGACCTTGGCACTTCGGAAACGGGTAGTGTTTCACCGCCCGTGTGCGCTGCTGAAGCCTAGGCTCAGATTGAAGCTGGGGCTGAGGCGGCGCTGGCTTGTCAGGCTGCTAGGTAGCTGGAGCTTTCTGGCAACTTGAACCAGCAGCCGCACTGGAGCACCTCGGCAGGAAGTGACACATTGCCTGCGATAACTTCTGTGCCGCTGTAAACCGCTTGGCAAACCCATCCACGGCAGTGCCAAACAGTCCTTTAGGAGAGACTGGTGAGTCTAGGAAGATGACCTTGTCGGCATCCCTGATCTCCGTCTGATTCAGCCAAAGGTGGCACTTCAGCACCACCAAATTGTCCATGGCCTTGCCGATTGCCTACAGTGTTAATTTTCGTCAACAACATTTTCTTCACCAACGATAATGAACTAAAACTCTTTTTGAATGACAAAAACTATGACGAAAATGTAAGAACAACCTCTTGACTTAGGCTCCGCGTCAACGTGGTGAGACGGAGGAGTATAGTAGAGGATAAGAAAGGCAGGATGAGGATAGGTGACAGGACGACCATCACCTCATGTTGCAGCATGATAAGGCGCCTAGATGACAGGTGCGAATGACTGGCTGGCTACACAATTACAGTGGAGAGATGGAGGAAGAGACTAATCGGACCGCGAAGTACGACATCCCAGTTTTTGCATGGCCAGCATACTCACCGGACGTGTCATCCATTGAGCATGTTTGGGATGCTCTGTATCGGTGTATACGACAGTGTGTTCCAGTTTTTGCCAATATCCAGCAACTTCGCACAGCGATTGAAGAGGAGTGGACCAACATTTCCACAGGCCACAATCAACAACCTGATATACTCTATGCGAAGGAGTTGTGTTGCACTGTGTGAGGCAAATGGTTATCACACCAGATACTGACTGGTTTTCGGACCCCCCAATACAGTAAAACTGCACATTTTAGAGTGGCCTTTTATTGTGGCCAGCCTAAGGCACACCTGTGCAATAATCATGCTGTCTAATCAGCATCTTGATGTGCCACACCTGTGAGGTGGATGGATTATCTCAGCAAAGGAGAAGTGCTCACTAACACAGATTTAGACAGATTTGTGAACAATATTTGAGAGAAATAGGCCTTTTGTGTACAGAGAAAAAGTCTTAGATCTTTGAGTTCACCTCATGAAAAATGGGGGCAAAAACAAAAAAAAAGCGTTTATAATTTTGTTCAGTGTATATATGCAGCTTAATAAAAAAACAGATGAAACGTACAAGGTCTCCAATGTATGCACATCAATACATACATTATCATCATCAGTTGAATGTGTGGTGGACAGGACATGACATACAGGTGCAAAGACACTGTTGTGACTGCTCTTTCCTATCCTCAGTAAATAATACTACAAGGAACTGTGTGGAAAATATCCAAAAACGTTATATTTTCATAATCATCTATTTATATAAAACATCTGTCATCAGTCAAACCATTGTTATGCTTTCTATGTGAGTTCATGAATCTAAAATCCTAACGTTGTGTGGTATGCACATAAATAATTCTTTATGTGATAGTAAACTATAAGGGCAACTGCCCCCCCCTCCAAATTGTTAGTCATGGAATCCCTGATGTAGGCCCCGCTGCAGCGCTTAGCCAAGCACTAAATACCATCAACGTGTTTTTGCAGTGTTGAGCAATGTAACCAATCACAGATATCTGATGATTTCTTGAATGCAATGGCCAATCAGAAACGTTTTGTCATAATTCACTCACTGCTGAAAGCGCCACAGTTTTTAAGTGCATTTTTGCACGCTCGTGAATCATCTCATAACAAACAAAGTGCAGATGCGATGTAAATAAAAGATTCATTGTGCAGTTTAGAGAGCTTAACGGAACTACATATTTTTTTTGCACTAAAATCATTATTTCGCCACTGTGTTTACTGTATGGTTTGCCACTCTATCTGCCCTATGCCTTTGCTTTATATATAGAATTTTAAATTTGACCTTATTTATATGTGTATAGTTGTTTTTATTTAATCTGTATTTATGTATCGGTATGCACCAAGGGTCTGGAGTTAACGCATTTCAATTCTCTGTGTGGATTGTTCAGTACATTGGAAGAATTGACAATAAAGCAGACTTGAACTTGAACTTGAACTTCATTGATTATAACGGAACTTTGTCAGATCACGATGATGAGTGACACTTTTTAGTGATAAAGGGAAGTGCGCTTTGCGCACTTTCTAGGGTATAATCCATTTAGAATTTGTATGAAGTTTTCGTTTTTCGGACACATAGGCTACAACCCTGCAAAGTTTCGGGAATGACATCCGCATAGTTATGCGTGATTCACTTTTGAAATAGCAGTGATTGGCAATGGACAGAATATAAAATATGTTGATTTAATTCTGGAACAGGTCCTAGCCAAACCTCCACAGAGAGCTCGTGTCCCGGGCGAGATCTAGGTTAATTCACAGACCAAATGCGTGTGTAAACTTTATTGAGATTGGAACATATCAACCTGTAATTTCATTTCATTTCCAGTAACGGACTGTAGAAAGTTCAGCAATGAATGGTGTGCGATTTATGACAGAATCTAGTCCCACAACTGATCGTTTATTTTTTCCTCATGTGTCTTGCCTTTGGTAACAACGATTCAAAATGGAAACATTTCAAGTGACACAGGAAAAAAGACACGGAAAACTTCAGTTCACATCAGAAAAGCAGCGTGCACATATCTGGTTAAAAATGAAAGGCCATCAAAAGACAAACGGGAAGCATCACCATTCAAGTCAGCAGGAAGAGCCAAAGCTAGTCCACAGTTTACTAAATGGTGGCCACCTCTTTAAGTTATTCTTGACTGTGTTGGATTGACTGCTTTGATGCATTTGCAATACGATAGCGGGCATTGTTTTGAGGCTTACATCAGAACAAACAAATATTTTGATTTTATTTATTTATTTCCTAAATGTATTATATATATCATATATAATTGGTTTTTTGTTGGGGGGTTTTTTTTTTTTTTGGGCCCCTACTGACTCAAGGTCAATGTGCCCAGTTGCTGCTCTGATATCAGTTGTCCACAACCATGTCACTGTTCACAGTTGTTTGCTTTTTTATACAGTGATCATATACCTGTTTGCATAGGAACCTGGCCCGCAGATCCAACTCAGAACACTTTACCAACTCACAAGAGTCACAAATACAAATGGACAAAGCTGTACAACTACATTGGACTGATATTTTATATGAACATGGTGAAGGTGAGCTCCATCACTGACTACTGATGGAGGGGAATTTTTTTCTTCAGTGCATGAAGCAGCAAACACCTTGGAAATAGCAGGTATATTTCACTTGTATCTATGGTTGAACAGGATCTGTTTCCAGGAATGGCACAAAGTTGTGTGACTCTTCAAATCTGTGTGTTCAGATCAGTCTCCTAAATAATGTGCCTCATTGTTGATATTTTGTTTATGCTGTGTTATATATATATTGTAAATAAACTACAAAAAAAACATTCTATTAATCACCTCACATTCATTTTTACCTGCCTCACAATGTAGCATGTGGACCAATCAGACACACAATTATTTGTTATATTCAACAAATAATATCTAACTCCCCCACACCTAACCAAAGGGCCAACTATGAGGGTCTATGGACCCTTCCCCCGAAATGCAACTAACACCTCAAAAAGGCAGAACAGGCCTCTGGTCCCCATGACATCTAATCATGATAACACTGGTTTTATTGCTCAAAGGAATGCGGGCAAAGCAACTCTCACTCATTTTCCTCATAGGAAAGACATAATGCCCAGAGTAATGGACTGTTCTCTAATTAATTAATAGACAAACCTTTCTTTGAATGAACACGCATATCTTTCATGTTATTGTGCATGTTGTTACT
Source organism: Sinocyclocheilus anophthalmus (assembly GCA_018155175.1). Lineage (NCBI taxonomy): Eukaryota > Metazoa > Chordata > Actinopteri > Cypriniformes > Cyprinidae > Sinocyclocheilus > Sinocyclocheilus anophthalmus. Next base: position 108,603 of record JADLZN010002583.1, read on the forward strand.
GTCCTTGTATATTGTATTTTGTATTGTATACTGTTTTATGCGTGCGTTATGATAGATCACTAGTTAATATAACCTCACATATACCATGTTTGGTATCTATGAGTTTGTATTTTCATGATCTAAATGAGAGCATAAATTTAGTGATTAACAATACAACTCATGTGGTTCATGCCCCTGGCCTGCTCCGTGACTAGTTTTCCCTTGGCTGAGTATCATATGGGATCACCTGTGTCTAGTGAATGACGCTTGTTTTGGTTATGTATTAAGTATTTAGTATGGCCCCATGTTCCTTTTCGGATCTTGAACGTCTATCCCCGTTGTGCTACGTGTGTGTTCCTGCCTGTATTACCCCTTTCTGTGGATTATTAAAGACTGTTTTGTGTTCATCCCGCAACTCCTCATTCCTCGCTCCTCACAGCAGGCAACCATGACAGAAGATCCAACCGACAAACAGTATTACTGCGTGTTTCCCCTGCGTGTTTTTTAGTTTAGATGCTAGCATGAACCCGGCGTGCAGAGCGCTGTCGTCCGAAGATGGTCCTTAAGTAGATTTCGCCACCTTTGTGGAGTGGATACTGGCGAGAAACGGATCCCCGTTCACCATTCGTTCCGAGGAGGATCTTGCTAGTTTCACTCTGGACCCAGAGCCCAGCCCACCTTTACCTCGCTGTGCAGAGCTTAAGCCCGAGCCCACCGTTGACAGAGAGCCCAAAACCGCTGCGACCGTCGCCGCAAGGGGTTACAGAGTTGAGGATCGCCGCGGAGCCAGAGGTGTTAGTGCTGTCAAACCAGGTGCGAGAGCTGGCCACCAAGCCCGCCATGAGGGAGAAAGCTGTGGCCATTGAGATCGCGGAGAGGAGCTCCGCCAACTGCACCATGGCTGAGGGTGAGCTAATTATGGATCTGGAGTGAATGGAAAGCAGGGGGGACCTTATAGACTGTGGACGATCTGCCCTCTCATCCCTGCCGTTGTCAGAGCCCGCTATCACACCTGTTCCAAGTCCAGCCCAAGGAGGACTCCTGTTCCCAAGTCAAGCCCAGAGGCTCACAAATGCCCACCCACCTGCCCGCTCTGCCTCTATCCACAGTATCTGGAAGCACATCTGTCACCCTCAGCCACCATATGTGCGGTGGGAATACGCTGCCGATGTTGGTCGGCCCCCTGGGAGTCGTCATCCCCCTCCCATGGATCAGCCTTCGTCGGCTCCACAGGGCGTTATGGCTGTGCCTGGGTCCCGATGATTGCTCCTCATGCTCCAAGTCTTCCTGTCTCCTCCCTGCTCCTACCTTATTTATCCGTCTGGCTCTCCTGTCCTCCATGGTCCATCCTTCAATTGTCTCCTCCCTGGGACTCTGTTTGTCGCCTCCTCCAAGGAGTCCGTCTCGCCTCTGACCCCGCCACAAACTATGTTTGCTGATTCCTGCCAGACCTTTGGACATCCCATGTTTCCATCCCCAACTTCGTCAATCCCAAGTCCCCCAAGTCCCACCTTTGTGTTCTGCGGCGCGAGGACGTGCCTTCCGGGAGGGGGGGCAACTGTCATGCCCTGGACTGTCTGAGTTCTCCCAGTGACCTAGTATTTCCCTTGTCTGATTGTCATATGTGATTCACCTGTGTCTCGTCAAGTACATCATTTGTGTTATGTATTTAAAGTATTTCTGACCCATGTTCCTTTCGGATCTTGAACGTTTTATCCTGAAAGCTGGGTTTTGTGTTCATCCCGCCGATCCTCATTCCTCGCTCCTAGCAGAGCAACTATGAGACAGTTGTGTTCTAAGAAAGTCTAATTACCATGCTTGGAGACAAAGAGTCGTAAACTTTACCTCCAAATGTTCAAGAAACCATTGGCTCTTTGATCCTGCTGAGGTGTGACCTGCATCGAACTTAAAAGCCCTCACATCAGTGACCCGCCTGGCTTTTTGGCTTTTGTCTCTTGTCCCTGCTCTCAGCCGATCGTTGTAGGCCTCAACTACAGCCATGCCTTCACTTTCCCTCTGGGAGAAAACGCTCCTGACCAAGACCAAGTCAGAATAACATCTTTTGGAGTTCAACACTCTTCAAACCCGGAAGAACGTGATCGCGACTCCAACACCACTGAACCTCCAAACCATCAACACTCTTATCTGAGACTGCATCTGGACGCTCGTTCCAGGCCAAGGCAGTGCAAGTATTGTACATTTAACTAAACGAAAAAGAGGTTTAGTATAAGCTGTAGACCCCGTTATAAAACGGCGTTGATGGTTTCACGCAGGTGGTTAACTGACTCATTTTCCATAACTGCATTCTCTGGTTTTGTTCATCCATTTAAACTCTGCCCATGTATGAGTGATTGTATGTTTGTTGGTTTAGATTAGTTATGTAGTGTGAAGGGATACAACTGCAAATGTATGCTGACAATACTGTCCTTTTTTTACACATGTGAGAACAGAAGAGTTAGCAGCTGAAAAGCTAAATGTTGCTATGGAAAGGATTACACAGTGGTTAGAGCAATCGTGTCTCACCTTGAACACTGGTAAAAACTAAAGGGATGTTTTTTCTAAAACAAATGTGTGTTCTTCCAATGCAGATATTTTTATAAATGGTGAAAAGATAGAAATTGTTACTGAGTTTAATTATCTTGGTTTAACGCTGGATCCAAACCTTAGTTTTAAAAAACATGTAAAGACAATGGTGAGGACTATAAAATATAACTTGATAAATTTCAGACAAATTAGACAATGTCTACCCACTGATGTACAGTAGCTAAGACTTTTATGCATGCTACAATCATCTGTCATACTGTCTGACATTTTGGGTTCAAGCAGAAGAAACTGTTTTTAAACCTTTAAAATCTCTCTATAAGCAGACTTTAAAAACTCTGGACAAAAAGCCTAACAAATATCACCACTGTAGGGTTTGAGAATTTTTTATTTTTGAGGTTTGATACTTTAAGACTTTTCTCAAAATTGTGTATCAAAATTGTGTATGATATATAAAATTTTAAATGGTTTGGCCCCTTCCATACTTCGTGATTTTGTGCATTTTCGCTCTACAGTCACTGTAAGACCTATTAGATCAACATTTAATAGTGTGACGAGTCGGCTGCCTCCCCCTAATTATCATCATCACCCCGTCCCTTAATCGCCGCCCTTCGCCAGGCTCCAGACGGGAGTGGGTGCGTGAGAGAGGAGGGACGCTGAAATAGCTAGGGCTGGCGGCGTGTGATGGGGCACACTTGAACCGAATGGAGCCTCATCACCGCCGTTGTTTAAATGCCGAGCGCGCCTCTCCTCGAGAGACCGTTCTCTTCCCCGTGCATGCACGCTGGTGGCCTCGTGGGTCCGGGAGGGGTGTGTAGAGGGACTCCCGTGCCGCCAGAGTTGTGAGCTACCGGATCCGCGGTCCGGACGAGAACCGCCCGCGTTACACGGCCGTCGGGCCAGGATGCCGGGTCGTCTAGTCCCTTCACGCGCCGTGGGCAACGAGAAGGATGCAGCCGCTGGAAGAAGCCGCCGCCCCTCGTGTCCCGGACTCCGCCCCTTACCTGGACCCTTCCTTCCTGACCACTGCCCTTCACTGCACGAACCCCGCAGCACGACGAGATCCCCTGTTTTATTTTGGACACTAGATCCCCCTTTTCCCTGGAAACTTTGTTGTTTTATATTATTTTGTCAATAAAAGCCTCTCCGAGGCCTGACACCACACCCACTGTGTCTGTCATTTGGTCCTCCCGCCACATTGGTGGAGAATGCGGGCAACACCTGATGACGTCATCCCCTCTCGCTCGCAAAAGCTAGTGAAAACCCGGACTGGGACGGAGGAACGACGGAGATGGCCTCCCAGCCACAAAAGGGGTAAGTGACGTTTCGTCTATTGTCATTTACCCTGTGGTTGGTTGAGGCTGTCGACTAAAACCCGGTTTCTCTGTCCCTGTTCCGGCGCGGGGTGAGAGGGAGAACTGCCCGGAGAGGAATCCCCACCCTGCACCTCCAAAAACCCAACTCCCAACCACCCCCCCCCCCTTCCCCCCCCCCCCCAGCTTGGAGACTGGGGAGGATCGGTAGCATTCCTGTGTGGGCGGCGGCCTGATGACGGGGATGTCGCTTGGGGGGGTGTGCCTCTATGCACCCTTCCTCGCGGGTCCAGAAGGGTGCATAGAGGGACTGCCGTGCCGCCAGAGTTGTGAGCTAACGGATCGCGGTCTGGACAAGAAAACGCCCGCGTTACACGGCCGTCGGGCCAGGATGCCGGGTCATCTAGTCCCTTCACGCGCCTGGGCCAAGGCGAGAAGGATGCAGCCGCTGGACGAAGCCGCCGCCCCTTGCGTCCCGGACTGGAGAGGGGAGCGCGTGTGGCCGCCGGACTCCGCACCTTACCTGGACCCCTCCTTCCTGAGCACTTCCCTTCCCTGCACGAAGCCCGCAGCACAACGAGGACACCAGATCCCCTGTTAATTTTGGACACTTGATTCCCTTTTTTCCTGGACACGTTGTTTATATTATTTTGTTAATAAAAGCCTCTCCGAGGCCTGACGCCACACCCACTGTGTCTGTCGTGTGCTCCCTCCCGTGACAATGAGGATTGTGTGTTCCTTTTCATCATTCTGTCTTTGGATCATCGCCTTTCTCAGTGAAAGCTATTATTCATTGGAACATTCATGAACACATAAGGATGTGCACATCTATTGACATTTTTAAACTAAAACTAAAATCTATTTCCATCAACCAACTCTGTAAACACTAACTGGTGTGGACATTTTTAAATTAAAACTAATTTATTGTGATTTTTGGCTATGATAGGATGGTAAAGTATTCTGTATTGTATGTGTTTGTTGTCTTAGTTTTTATGTTACTTATGATTATGATTACTACCAAGGGCACACCCGGATGAAAATGAGCCATGGCAAATTCCGTACAATGCATGAAAATGGAAACATTTGTTCAAAATTTTGCATGGTCCTTTCAATAAATGAAAAGAAATAATAAATATTGTGTTAGTGTTTAGTTAAAAACTTTGTGCACAAAATTACATGAGTTCTGGTTCTGCACCATTGTGAATAGGGTCCCTTTTACGATCCGAATCTGAGCAGACAGGAACCGGAAGTGCTACTGAGTGGTTTGCGATTGTAGCTTTGTTATTCTGTTGGAATCGCTATCTTACGATCACTTTCTGTTGTTTAAACTGCTAAAATATAACTTAATTATCACCATACTTCTGACATTATCTAGCATACTAATTTTATATAATTTGCTTTTTAATCTAAACTGCGAGTGCAGCACGTTAGCCTGTTAGCTTGTCATTCGCGCCTACCATTTATTTTTCTCTCTCTCTCGCTCGCTCCGTTTTTCACGAGTTCATCAAACAACTGTGGTAAGTTGGAACCATTCAACAATCACAGTGAGTAATGGCTTCCTCTCCTGTTATTGTCACTTGCACTGCTTGTCACATGTATAGTGTAGCCTTCTCTGTCAGCAACGAGGGATTCACATGTGATAAATGCAGGGAAATAGTTCAGCTGAGAGAGAAGGTTTCAGAATTAGAGACACGCATCCAAACTTTTTTAGATCACAGCGTTGGATGCGAATAGCTTAGCGGTCCTGTACTTGTTCGGGTTCCGTTTGCAGAGCCCACGCAGCAAGACGATTAGGTGACTGTGGGCGGCATCATAGTCGCGCGGACAAAAACACAATTTCTTGCATTCGATATTTAAAAGACTGCTTTGTAAGTAATCTTCCTGATTTCTCAATTCCTTAGCATATCTAATACCTCAGAACAACTTGATGATGTAACTATGGACTCTCTCTTTTCTAGCAATTTGGATACGGTTGCTCCTTTACGCTTAAAGAACAGTTCAACACCGTCAGAGGCTGACAAAGTACTCAACTCCATTATTTGAGTGAAAGTACAGATAGCGCTGGTCAAATATTACTCCATTACAAGTAAAAGTTGTAAAGACAGATTTTTACTTAAGTAAAATACAGAAGTACATGCTTTTAAAAGTACTTAAGTACCAAAAATAAATTTCCTTTTTTATGTCAATGCACTGATTTATTGTTGTATGTAATACGTCTGATGCAACTTAGAATACATTACACCTGCTGAATACACTGACTATCTTGTAGTATATTTGAAATAAAGAGCTTTTAGAATGTTAAAAACCTATGGGGAAAAACTAAACATAAATATGTATATATATAAATAAATATTTAACACCCCTACCCATCCCCACAAAAGCAGGATGGTAGTAATCTCACACAGCTCTGACAGTGTGTGCACACATCTATGTGTAGTCATTCAATCACATTTGAACAGAGTGGACTGTGAAATCCTGTAAATACAGAGTGATAAGGAAGAAAAGAGAAAACAAAATCAAACCTGCTTTAAAACCCAGCAACACAACTGGAGCTGTATAACTTTACAACAGCAACAATGCTTTAACAAAAAAGCAAAACAAGGTGTCACGGTGCACTGCTGAGCGGACTGAGGAGCAAGGAACAGCGAGAGACAAGGCGTACATTAATCCAAATGGGTTTAATTAACACACAGGACCACTCACACTATACATGCCATGATCATTCACATTCAATACCGGACGCTGAAGCACACACAGGGAACACTATTTATACACACAGGAGGAGGGGATGACGAGACACACCTGGGAGCAATGAAACATCAAGGGAAACACCAGGGACAAATGAACTTAATCAGGACAGAAACAGGAAACTAACCAAAAAAGGGCATAGGAAGGCACATGGGGAGCAAGGCACACACAAAACATGGAACAGAGTCTGACACAAGGACTTATTTGACTTCCCCCCCCCCCCCCCCCCCAAAACAAAATATGTAAATATGCTGTCTAATCGCTCTCGTGGTACTTGTGTTTTATTAGGAGATGCACAACAGTTCTTCTGTGGCTTTATAGGTAATATTTTCACATACACAATTTAGCAAAATCAGACAATATTGTGTCTAATATATACCACAATATAAACTTATCATTGTTGAATTGTTATAAATAAATATCACATTTGCAACCGGTCAGTGCTCAAAAAATGCTGGGAAATCAATTCATGTAGCCCCAAGAGTGATTAGTGATAAACTGTCTGAAAAAAATACAGTTTTTAGAGAAGAAAAAAATCACCCACTGAATTTCAAAGCTGCTACATAGTAACGACAAACTACTTCAAGGACCTTCTCAAATCTCAAATCTCCCTTTTCTGTCAAAAATACTAGAAAAGGCAGTATCCTCTCAGCTATGTTGCTTCTTGGAGATAAATGGTATCTCTGAGGATTTCCAGTCAGGATTTAGACCGCATCATAGTACTGAGACTGCAATCATTAGAGTTACAAATAACCTGCTCTAATCGTCTGATCGTGGTTGTATCTCTCTATTAATGCTACTGGATCTTAGCACTGCATTTGACACCATCGACCACAACATTCTATTGAGTAGACTACAAAATTATGTTGGCATTAGTGGAATTGCTTTGTCATGGTTCAAATCTTACTTATCTGACCATCATCAATTCGTAGCAGTGAATGATGAGATATCATATCGATCACAAGTACAGTATGGAGTACCAGAAGGCTCAGTACTAGGAGCGCTGCTTTTCACGATTTACATGTTACCCTTAGGAGATATCATCAAAAAACATGGTGTTAGCTTTCACTGTTAAGCTGATGATACTCAGCTCTATATTTCATCGCAGCCCAGCGAAACATACCAATTTGAAAAAATAACGGAATGCATAGTTGATATAAAAACTGGATGACTAGTAATTTCTTACTGCTAAATTCTGAAAAAAAAAACAGAGGTGTTAATTATTGGACCAAAAACCTCTGCATGTAATAACCTAAAACACTGTCTAACACTTGATGGCTGCTCTGTTAATTCCTCGTTATCAGTTAGGAACATAGGTCTGCTATTTGATAGCAATCTTTCCTTTTAAAACCATGTTTCTAACATTTGTAAAAATATATCTAATTATGACCCTATGCTATCAAGGTTCAAATGTAGAAATGTTAATTCATGCGTTCATGACCTCTAGGTTAGATTATTGTAATGCTTTATTTAGTAGTTGCTCTGCGTGCTTAATAAACAAACTCTAGCTGGTCCAAAATGCAGCAGCTAGAGTTCTTACTAGAACCAGGATGTACAACCATATTAGCCCGGTTCTGTCAAATCTGCACTGGCTCCCTATTGAACAACGAATACATTTTAAAATCTTGTTAATTACTTATAAAGCCCTGAACGGTTTAGCTCCTCAGTACTTGAGCAAGCTCATATCGCATTATAGTCCATCACATCCGCTGCAATCTCAAAACTCTGGCCATTTGATAATACCTAGAATATCAAAATCAGAATATCAGCAGATCCTTTTCCTATTTAGCCCCCAAACTCAGTAACAATCAACCTAGCATTGTTTGGAGGCAGACCACACTCGTTAGTTAAATCAGATTAAAGAACCATCTCTTTAACCTGGCATACACATAACACACTATCACATTTCTATAATTCAAATCCGTTAAAGGATTGATAGGCTGCATTTATTAGGTCAACTGGAACTGGGAACACTTCCCAAAACACCTGATGTACTCGCTACATCGTAAGAAGAATGGCATCTATGCTAATATTAGTCTCTTTCATTCTTATTCCGAGGTCACTGTAGCCATCCAGATCCAATCCGTTACAGATATAGTTACAGACTGATCTCAAATCTCCCTTTTCTGTCCAAGATACTAGAAAAGGCAGTATCCTCACAATTATATTCCTTCTTAGAGAAAAATGATATCTGTGAGGATTTCCAGTCAGGATTTAGACCGTATCATAGTACTGAGACTGCTCAGTAACACTTTACTTGAAGGGGTGTGCATAAGACTGACATGACACATTCATAATCATGACATGACACATGTCATGAATATGAAGGAGGTTTTATGCATGTTTATGACAACTGTCATTAAGTGTCATTCACTCAGTTATGTCATTTTTAATGCAAATATGACATTATTTGACCTAACCCTAACCTAACCCTTTCCCTACCCTTACCCCTAATCATAGCACATAACAAAGACAACTCAAACAATGTCATCTTTGCATTAAAAATTACATAACTGAGCGAATGACACTTAATGACAGTTGTCATAAACATGCATACAAAACCTTCTTATTCATGACATGTGTCATGTCATGATTATGTAGGTGTCATGTCATGATTATGAAGGTGTCATGTCAGTCTTATGCACACCCCTTCAAGTAAATTGTAACCGACTGCTCTCATTAGAGTTACAAATGACCTAACCCTAATCTACAAATTATCATGGTTAGGGCTGGGCGGTATGACGGTATATTGTTACCGCAGAATAAAGTGTCTATCGTTAGAGATTTTGCTATATTGTGTATTCCGCGATAAATCTGTGTAACAAAGTACTACTTAAAAGTTATATACACCTTGGAGTGACAAGGAAACCTGCATGAATGAGAAAATAAAGAGTGCAACAAACTTGATAGTTATTAAGTGCAATAAACAGTGAAAAAGGACTCAATGCGGTGCTCGCGCTTAATGACACACACACACTGAGAAAGTGCCTCTCTCAGACAGCATGTGATCGCCAATTTGGGACATGCATGATGTTTACTAAAGTTATTAAGCGCAATAAGCAGTGAAAAAGAACAATCCGCTGCTCACGCTGACTGACACGCAGTCGAAGCATGCGAAATGAAAGCCCCTCTCTCAGACAGTATGTGATCACAAAAACAGATCTCTTCGTGCTTAAATGGTCAAATACACACACATTTATGTCAAAATGCCCGTCGTGTGAAGTATTTGCGTAAACAGTCGGTTCTGTCAGAAAACACAGACTGGTATGTCTCCTTTTCTGCCATTCCTGATCTGGGTTTGTTTACGTTGTGTCCTGGTCTGTCTGGAGCACATGGCTGTCAGTTGGTATTTATGTTTGCCATGTGCTCTACTATGTATTTTTACCCCGCCCCTCTTGTTTCCTTATTATCTTGTTAGGGTTAATACCTTTGGGGTTTTTTAGATCATAGTCACCCTTTATTTATTTCCCTCTGTTTTTCTGTACTGGCAGATCGAATCTCTGCTCTGCTGAGTTAACCTGGCTCTTGTCTCTGTTGACTGTGATCCTGTTCCTGTTGTTGTCTAGCCTAGTCTTGCATAGTTTCCTTTGCATTTATTTTTTACCTTTTGATATTAGGGTTTTTTCTTTTGATTTGGTTCTGTCTTATTTAGTTTCTTGTTTTTTTTTAGCTCCTGCCTTGTAGTTTAGTTTTAGTTTTTCCCCTTCCTCTTTTTTGCTCCCCAGCTCCCCCATCAGCTCTGGCAGCTGAACTCCCTACTGCCTGCCTCCTCCCTCCCATCCCTCGCTGCCCAGCTCTACCTGCTTCCCTGCCCTTCCTGTTCCATCCATCCAGGCGCTTGCAATATCAGTATGGTCCACACCCAGCAATCAGACAGATTCCAGTTAAGTCAGACAGGCTTATGCCTTCACCTCAGGAACAAATCTCCCTCTCCCTCCCACCATCGCCATTTTCTGTCCCCTGGTGTTCTTTGGAGAGCTGGACTGTCTCGTTGCTCTTGGACTGTTACTCTCTGCCATTTGCTCTGAAACCCCTTTCTTGTTGAGCTGACATTCACTTCCACGGACCTGGCTGGAATCTCTCCTGGTTACCCTCTCGGACAGTGGCTTAGTTCCTGTTTTGTGTTTGAAACTTAATAAATCTTTGTTATCCCTGCAACTGATTCCTCTTCCTTACCACCCTGACAGTTCGATCTGGCCAGCATGGAATCAGCGGGTTCTGACCAGATCCGGGCAGCCATCATCCAGCAGGGGGTGCTGCTGGGTCAACATGCCACACGACTCACAGAAACTACCAGAGAGGTAGATGTCATGTCCTCTCAAGTTACTGAACTCACTAACCAAGACAGGGAGTTGATGCGGGACCAGGACAGCCTTCGGACTGCAGCCATTGCCTCTGCTTCAACTCCTGTTCTTGCCCGGGTAGCTTCAGAACCTAGAATGCCAACTCCACCTCTTTATGATGGGGATCCTAGGGCTTGTCGACCGTTCCTGTCCCAGTGTGCCATCACGTTTACCCTGCAGCCCACCACCTTTGCTACCGAAGCAGCAAAAGTCGCATTTGTTATTACCCTACTCACTGGGCACGAGAGTGGGGAACTACAGTCTGGGAGAAGAAAGCGCCTTACTGTGCCACATTTGAGCTGTTTCGTCAGGAGATGATCAAGGTGTTTGATCACTCAGTCGCTGGCAAGGAGGCAGCCAGTCAGCTGGTGAGACTGAGGCAGAGTCGTCAGTCACTGACTTTTCCATTCAGTTCAGGACACTGGCTGTGCTTTGTGGTTGGAATGAAGCAGCTTTATAGGATGTTTTTAGAGAGGGGCTCAATCCTGAGATTCAGGACGAGATTGCTTTCCATGACCTTCCGGCTTCATTTGATGACCTGGTGGATCTGGCACTTCGTGTCGAGACACGTATCAATCTATGCCGTCAACGGGTCATGGTTCACTCTTCTTGGCCAATCCCTCCTAGTTCTGTTTCTGAAACCGCTACTATTTGCCCTGAGACACTTCCTGAAGTGGAGCCCATGCAGGTGGGGTGTACCCATCTGGCAGCGGAGGAGAAGCAGCGACACCTCAACCAACGACTTTGCTTATATTGTGGAAAATCTGGACATTTTGCTGCAGCTTGTCCTTTCAAAAGCCAGAGCTCACCAGTAGATGGGGGAGTATTGGTGAGCGTCACCCCTGTATCTGATTCTCCTGTATTTCTTACCCAGCTGCCTGCCATTGTCAAGTGGGGGCCTTTTTAATGGCCATGCTCAGCCCTGGTGGATTCTGGGACTGAGGGAAATTTCATTGATGCTACCCTGGTGGCTCGGTGGGGCATTCCTACCACCCCTCTCAAGAATAAACTCATTGCCAGGGCTCTCAATGGCACCATCCTCACCCAGTAACTACTCACGTCACTTCCCCTGTAAGTTTAACTGTTTCCGGCAACCATTGCGAGGAGATTGCGTTTTACCTCCTCAAGTCTCCGAAATGCCTACCACTTGGTTCGGATAAGGGAAGGGGATGAGTGGAAGACAGCTTTTAGCACCCCTACTGGGCACTTTGAATATCGGGTGATGCCCTTTGGGCTTACTAATGCCCCAACTGTCTTCCAGGCCCTGATTAACTATGTGCTTAGAGACATAATCAATCGATTTGTCTTTGTGTACCTTGATGACATTCAGATTTTTTCTTCGTCATTGCAGGTACACACTCAGCATGTCCGTCAGGTGCTGCAGAGGTTACTTGAGAGCTAGCTGTATGTCAAGGCGGAGAAGTGCATATTCCATGCAGACTCCGTTCCGTTCCTGGGACAGATAATCTCGACAGAGGGGGTTAAGGTAGATCCTGCCAAGGTAAGGGCCATCTCAGAGTGGCCAGTCCCACTCCCAGTCTAACTGCTGCTCCTTTAACTGCTCTAAACTCCACTTGTGTTCCTTTCAGATGGACGGAGCAGGCACAGGGGGCTTTTACGAAACTTAAATCGTGTTTCACATCTGCACCTGTCTTGTCTGTTCCAGACCCTGATCTGCAGTTTATTGTGGAGGTGGAGGGAGTGGGGCGCCGCCCGACACCATTTTACCCCGGGGTGTCGTGGTGGTGGCTGTTTCCAGGGGTATTGAGAGGCAGGTCAGGGAGGCCTTGCGGGGGGTGGAGGTCCCGAGAGGCTGCCCTACTGGTCTGTTGTTTGTTCCAGGTCCGTTGCGTCCTTCAGTCCATGAGTGGAGTCATTCTTCTAGGCTGGTCTGCCATCCAGGTGTGCGGAGGACATTGTCTTCTACCCGCCAGCGCTTTTGATGGCCTTCACTGCCCCATGATGTCAGACAGTTCATGGCTGCTTGCTCGGTTTGCGCCCAGAACAAGACTTCTACAAGCTCCCATGGGTCTGCTCTGCACGCCTTTTACTTACCCACCCGCCCTTGGTCCCATATTGCCCTGACTTGTAACTGGCCTCCCCTCCTCCTCCACTTTATTCCCCTACTCTGGTGGTAGTCGATCACGTCTTCAGGATTCATGGTCTTCCCAAAGATGTGGTCTCTGACAGGGGGCCCCAGTTTGTTTCCCATTTTTGGAAGGAGTTCTGTCGTCTGATTGGTGCTTCTGCGAGTCTGACGTCCGGATTTCATCCGCAGACCGATGGGCAGTCTGAGCGAGCTAACCAGGATTTGGAGCGGATGCTCCACTGTCTGGCATCACACAATCCCGCCTCCTGGAGCCAGCAGCTCACCTGGGCAGAGTATGCCCATAATACTCTTCCTCTGGCGGCCACTGGTATGTCTCATTTTCAAAGTTCTATTGGTTATCAGCCTCCTCTGTTTGCTTCACAGGAACCTGATGCCGTGGTCCCCTCTACCCAGGTCTTTGTCCAGAGGTGCAGATGCACATGGGAAAGAGCCAGAAAGGCACTCATTCAGGCGGGGAGACTTGCCAAGGTGGCAGCAGATCGTCGTCGGATTCCTGCACCCAAGTATGTTTGTGGGCAGAGGGTATGGCTTTCCACTAAGGACCTGCCCCTTAAGGTGCCAACACAGCTGGCACCCAGGTTCTTAGGGCCATACCTTATTACTAAAGTCTTAAGTCCGGCGGCAGTGCTGCTCAGGCTCCCATCTGTCTTTGCTCGTGTCCACCCTGTCTTTCACGTGTCTCGTCTCAAGCCTGTAATTTCTTCCCCTTTGAACCCTGGTGTGTCTGTTTAATGTACACATTTAGAATGAGTCTGATTCAAAGGATAATCAGAAGGCTGAATCCTGACTGACAGAGGAGGAGTTGGGAATGGAGGAGGGTAATTAGCTATTGAGCAATGCGAAAACTGCTGAAAATACTGAGGGACCTTACATATGAATGCTTAGATAGATGTCATATTCCCATAGGTTGATGGGGATCAGCTGAGAGTCAGCTGATGCGAGCTTGACTAACGTGACCTGCCAGAACTAATGCTTACGCTTGATTTCTGTCAGGACCACTATCGTCAAAGATGACTGACAATTAGCATACATTTTGGATTGGAGGTATGGTTCTGTTCTGGGCAAGAACTCCCTGCACATCCATGCAGCCTAGCATGGATGAGAGCAGGGAGAGCAGTGATAACCCCCCAAAACAAAACCATATGCTGATATCCCCCAACACAAACTGATAGCAAATCTCAAAGCCTTGAGCAACAAGCATGTTGCCCTTAACCAAATTACCAAAACAGGTATGTTGCCAAAGCCTGCATAACCTGTAGCAACAATCATGTTGCTTTTAACAGATGACCTATTGAATTTGTTGCCAATACCTTAAAATTGTAAGTAACATGTTCTTAATAACACCAGATAGACTTAAGTAAAAAAATGTTTCCAATTCAGATACAGCTTTAAGAACAAGCATGTTCCAAATAACGACCGGATTGCTCTGGAACAAGCATGTTCCCAACAATACAACTACAACTTAAGAACAAGCATGTTCCAATAACAACCAAGCTTAAGAACAAGCAGGCTCCATTCGACCTACAGTTTTAGAACAACACATTTCCAAAACAAACCCAGAAGCTGGGAAAAGCGTGTTCCCCAACAATGCAACTATAACTTAAGAACAAGCATGTTCCCAATAATGACCAGGTAGCTTAAGAACAAGCATGTTCCCAATACTAGACAGAACAAGCGTGTCTGATACAGGAAAAGAATCAACGCTGAACTGACAGCTGCATCCGAAACTGAAAAATGCTGCCTTTGGAGGACACATTTCAATGTAGGAAGGCATCAAGACACGTCGAATCCAAAGTTAGCTTAACTTCCTGCCTCCTGAGATACCTCATCTTGTCGATATTAAAAGGCAGAATAGATGTATCCTTTGCTGCCTTGATACCCAACAATCCTGTGTGTTCTATCCTGTGATGGTTTATCAAATAAATCATTGAATATTTGCTTAGTTATCACCAAAGCTCTATTTTGTTGTAGATCATTAAACCATTAAGCTGCCTCAGAAGCATGTCCGAAATCAGTTTCATGAGTTACCTTCATGAACAAACGCCGCCTGCGAAGCCACTGGCCGACAGGCGACGCCCACCCCCCCCCTGGCAGCATGTCAGCAGCCCAGGCCCTCGGATGCAGATGACTTCAACTGAACAATGACCGTTTACAATTTTCTCTTGGAGCTGCACTGCAGCAGAAATTATTCAGTTTGCACCATGGTCATTATTTCCTGTTGCTTAAATCTGTGCTGTAGTGCTATAAAAAATAAAGTCGACTTGACTAGATTAAAGGGAGACACATAACACTTACAGTTTGGGCCAATCTCATGTTAATCTTGAGTACCTATAGAGTAGTATTGCATCATTCACATCTCAAAAAAAGTCTTTAGTTTTATCATATTTAAAAAAGAAAGATACAGCTTTACGATTCACTCCGAAAACAGCCGAGCTCCTGGAGGCCCCGGAGCCATTGGCGGCGCTGAAGAGTCATGAGGGATTAGGGGCCGTGATTGGCAACAAATATAGACATTGATGCAGTTTTACAGCAGTTCCTAGTCATGACCGGGATCTTTTATCGCTGGGACTACTCCGTATTTCAGTATCAAACGATGTCCAATCACTGTCAGAATGTACTGTGTGTCACTGAAATGACGGGAACAAACAAACACTCTTGAGAAACTCTGTTGCTGCCATGGAAATACAAATTGCATCCACTGTTCACATACACTAAATAAGGTTATCTTTTCCGCACATCGAAAAACACATCTTCAGAGACATTAGGCTTGTTCGACTTCAAGCGGCGCCGCAAAGATCGGCTGGCGCCTTTCAAAAGCAATGCATCCTGGTTAGAAAATTTGTCCGACTTTGATCAGCACTGCAGCCAACTTACGGTCACATGTGCCATCAAAGTACCGCGAGAGCAAAACGAGAACCATCTGCTTAGGTCAATTATGCGAAAGCCTTGATATGACATGGATTTCTCGTTGTTAGATTCTGGGATAAGCACGATGTGTGTTGCATGCTTATTCTAACAATTCAATTCCAATAATGCTCACAACTCTGTGTTTTTATAACAGAAAAAGCATTTATTTGTGTGTGTAGGCGCACTGTTATTGATGGTCAAGTTGTTAAAAAAAAAACTGACAAAAGCCATATACCCCCACTTTATTGGTAAGTTATTTAAATAGTGGGGCTTAAAAATTAACTAAAATGTTAAATCTAGGTTCAATGTAATAGTTAAAAATGGATGGGATTGCACCTAGCATTTGCATCAAGGCTGGGAAAATACCGGTGTGGGCTGATACTGTACTTCCTTTGAATGCTAGGAGGTTAGAGTCTACACCTATACGAATGTATCCTCCCCTTAATGCTATTAACTACACTGTATCACGCTGCTTAGTTGACTTGGATGACTGCAGCGACGCACGCGAGTCCTCATAAAAGAGTGATTCTGTTGAAAGATATCACATGTCCTCCTTGGGTCTCTGTCCTCGACAAGGAAAAGGTTCTACAGTTTTGGTTGCGTGACCCACACCCCCCGGGTCCGGATAAGCTCCTCACTGAATCCAGATTGAAACTTCAAGCGACCAAGATGGATTCGTTCCAGACTGATCTTTCTGTACAACAAGGTCGTTGGTGAGTGCCATCTATCCAAAAAGAAACTTAGCCAGTACAATTTGTTACCTCTGCCGCCATCGAGAGAGTTATCAGAGAGCATGTAGGGTTTGCGTAACTAAGTTATTCTCTCAAAAAAAATATTTTAGAGATGCAAGGCCGTATACTCTGTTCAGGCAGGGAAGATTAACATTACCTGTTAATATTTGTTATCCTCTGTTTCGGCAGGGAAGATTTGGTTATACTCTGTCCAGGCAGGGACGATTTACATACGTGTTAATATTTGTTACCCTCTGTTTCGGCAGAGAAGAATTGGTTACCCTCTGTTTCAGCAGGGAAGCTTAGCGTAAAGTGCTAGTAATTTGTGTTATCCTCTGCTTTGCCAAGGAAGGTTAACAATTGTTGATCTGTGTTAACAAGCGTAGACTCTGTTGATCAGAGAAGTTTTAGTGTCTTGATTGTGTGGGAACAAAGAAACTCACAAAATGTTTAGAAAAAATGCTAGACTGATCCCCACAACTGAAAAAGGTGGTCTCGCGACTCCTTTGTGGTCAGATAGCGAATTCAAATCACTGTTAGGAGTGCAAATGAACCTAATAGTCACTGAGAAAGTTAAATAAGAACTAACTCAGAAATATGAGATCCATCCAGACAAGACTTCGTCTGTTGATGAGTGTAAAATGGTACTAGGAGCATTTGCGAGAACAATGTGAAAGGCATTATCTGCCACAGAGAATTTGGTTTAGCGCTAGCTACACAACAGTCTCAGCATAACTTAAAGCTAGAGGAACAGAACAAAGAGCTCCGTGCTAGAGTATCATCTTTGACTAAGAAAATGAACCGCAACAAAGCTGCAGAAAAAACTGATGTGGAAGAAGTTAGTCAGCCTGATAACATTTATCCTGACTTACAATCTTTCTTTGAAAAAGATGTAGCCATCCAATCAGTAACAGATGTGCCTGTAAATTCAGTGAAGGTATGTGGCACTAGGAGAAGATCTCAGGGAATTGAAAGGATGCATCCAACCTTCTTTGTCCGGACAATTTTAACTTTCAGCTACAAACACAAATTGTTCTGAATTATTCTTAGAAGGCCATGCTCAGCAAAATCTCTCTACGAACAAGCAGCAATGTCACACCGCATGAGGCAACAACTTCTACATCTGAATACTGAATTATTTACCGCGTTTGCTGTCGATCGTTACGTATGAACTACACATGCAACGTTAAAGGCGATCTGAGAGAAGGTGTTTGGACCAATTCGAAAAGACTATCCATGGGACCCAAAACAAAATAAGCCTGGTCCAGAATCACTAATGTTGTAAAAAGGAAGAACGAAAACTGTGGAGTGAATACACTGAAGGTTTTTCAGTCAGCTGCCAGCATACAGTGGAATAGCTGACATCCAGATGAAGGTACTGATCCTAACTAGGACACTAGTTCGTAACATGGGTGATTGGCATTTCATCAGTAGTACAGCCAATAGGATTTGACTTTCTTAGAGCGAACATGCGCCGTCAATGGAAGTTGCAAAAACAAATTGGACAGGTTAGCTACAGGGAAAGAGACATCTGATGTTAAAGCCAGGAGTAAACCGATGCCCACGAAGTATCCTTTTGATTAGGTCAACCACGAGACAACCCGACAAGAAACGTAAAAGTCCTAAGAGGGAGGGCAGATGTCATTACTGTGGTAAACCTGGACACCGGATGAAAAAGTGTAGGAAAAGCAAGAAGACATTACGAGAAATTAACAGCTTTACTCAG